>CAIGQW010049803.1:1489-12835 GCA_903798125.1 Danio choprae
ATTTATTTTTATTTACTTTTTGCATTTTAAATAATTTTTTTCACTATTTTATTTATTTATTTATTTTTATTTTAGGGTCTATGCATTGCTTTTTTTGTTATTTAGCACAGACACCAGACATGCTTTATTATAAAAAGACAAAATTCTGTCAAAAAAACAACAACTAATATTTAATTTAAAAATTATATAGAAAAAATGACAGAAACTATAATAAAAGAAAGAAATTCCAAACACTTCCACTCTCACGCCTGGACGCCTTCAGCCCGTGCGTGTAGAAATAAACGGTGCAATATTCAATCGGCTCGAAATATCTGCTAGTAATTGATGATAAAGCGTGTGTTCGTTCATCCTTCAGCATTGCAGGACTCCAGCAGCAGTGAAATGCTACGGTTATTTGAGCGTTTCTGCAACGTTAGCTTAACGCCGGTGTGTGCTGATGTGAATTGACAGCTCACACACCCCTCGCACTCGTGTGAGTTTCAGCAGCGTTATTGGGAATGACGGAGCAGATTAAATGTGCAATTCCCTCAAAGCGGCCTGCATCTCCGCTTAATTGATATGCTAATCGCTCCCTCTAATTAATGGAATCATTCATTTACAAGATATCCTCACTTTTGATTGTCAGCTTTGGATTAAGACAACATTTATGATAGGAGATAATTGATCGCTGCCGCGTTTATGGAGATGTTATAGAGCGGAAAGTTTTGTTGTACGCTAATCTAACCGTCTGTACGACATTCGTGTTTTGGGACGCTATCATTATACCGCAAATAACGTCTGTACAAACGTGAATTTGGAAACAGCGGTAGTGTTTTGTGTTTGTTTCCTCTTTCAGACACTGAATTACACACACTCTTTGATCTGTGCTCTAATTAGTTCCTTTCCCCCCTGAAGTATTTCATATTGTATTTTCATTAATAACAAACCCCCCTAAAAAAGCCTCGACGCCTTTTGTCAGCATATTTCAGAAAGTGAAGTTCTCGGAAATACATTTTAATACGGTTAAAATGATAACTTGTGTAACACTATGACTGCGACCCGCTTTTCATCTTCTCCGCCAGACTCTGAAGTAAATCCTGGATGTTTTGAATATGTTTTATATTCATTTTCTTTACAATCACCTCGTCGTTCTTTGCCTGCGGTTTAATCACGTACTGTAATTTACCTGAGACCTTTGCAAAGTAAAGCAGTAAATCACGAGAGGATTCAATTGTTTTACCACAGTTTGGGCTTAAAGACTCCTCAGCTGTAAAAAAGAAAGCTGAAATATTTAACTAAATAAATATATACGGGCGTCACGGTGGCGCAGTGGGTAGCATGATCACCTCACAGCAAGAAGGTCGCTGGTTTGAGCCTCAGCTGGGTCAGTTGGCATTTCTGTGTGGAGTTTGCATGTTCTCCTCTTGTTGGTGTGGGTTTCCTCTGGGTGCTCCGGTTTCCCCAACAGTCTGAAGACATGCGGTACACGTGAATTGGGAAAGCTAAATTGGCCGTTAACTTTTCCAGCCAGCCTTTCACCTACAGGAGAAATGACTAGGAATAGTAGACGGCAGAAAACGGTCAAACTACTTGCTCTACAATCAAGCGTGTTCATGACCACACAGACAAAATCGAATAATATAATAAGAAAATATCTTATAATAGCATAACAAGCTGTTTTTAACGTCTAAAAATCAATGGAAGTGAATGAGACCGGAAGTCTCAAGCCAAAAAGATTCCAGTGAGTTCGGTCAATACCTTTGAGGTTCCAATATGAACCCTTTAAGTACAAATATGTACCTTTTGAAAAGGTACCACCCAGGTGACAGCTCTCGTACCTTTATTTCTGAGAGTGTAGGGATCACTTAGCACTTTAGCAATGTGATGGTGAGTTTTGCATGGGCAGATTCCACCAAGGCACCACCATTGCAAGTTAGTTAATTAGGTAATGTCTCAAAACTAGCAATATCACCTTGAGTGTATGACTGCTGTAACTGGGATTGGGCAGTCTTACCACCCATTGAGTAACTGGGAATCAAGTTTTACCTCCCTTACATTCACCCTGCTAAACCACACTACAAATCCGGGTCACGGCACCAGCTGGACTGATCCCCTCAACCTACTCAAAGCAAAGCTTGAACCCAAACATCCACATCATCTAGCATCAGTTTCGCAAATAAAGCAGCATTTCCATCCAATGAATCCAAGAGAACAAAATCGTCACTTCCTGATAATCTGGTGGCAAATATCGAAATAGTTTTCCTTGTAGGGAAAGTGTAGGATAAGAATAGTTTTAGAATCGGATCATGACTCCTGGTATCGGATCTTGAAGTCCCTAAAGATTCCCACCCCTAATCACTACTTGCACTACAATGTTAATCACAATAATAATAATTCACCATTCACATATTAAAGTAAGGGCCTCACGGTGGCGCAGTGGATAGCACATTCGCCTCACAGCAAGAAGGTCGCTGGTTCGAGCCTCGGCTGGGTCAGTTGGCGTTTCTGTGTGGAGTTTGCATGTTCTCCCCGTGTTGGCGTGGGTTTCCTCCGGGTGCTCCGGTTTCCCCCACAAGTCCAAAGACATGCGGTATAGGGGAATTGAGTAAGCTAAATTGTCCATAGTGTATGAGTGTGAATAGTGTGTATGGATGTTTCCCAGAGATGGGTTGCAGCTGGAAGGGCATGCGCTGCGTAAAACATATGTTGGATAAGTTGGCGGTTCATTCCGCTGTGGCGACCCCAGATTAATAAAGGGACTAAGCCGAAATGAAAATGAATGAATGAATATTAAAGTAAACAAACTCTATTAGTTGTCTAACGTCTCCCGGCACTCATTCCTACAGCTACTGCATTGAGTGACAGCTTCTCCTATACATCTATACATCCACTTTTTGGTAACATTTAGGTCCTCTTCCTGTTTCATTCAAGCAGTATTGGTTTCGTTTGAAACGACGAATGGATGCATTCAGTATAATTTGACTTTGAATCATAATTTTCAACACATCTCTTTAAAACAAAGCGTCCAAAGACAGCAGTCACAGAAAAAAAACAAGAGAAGAGACGGTCTCAAATGTAGACAGAGCCTAATATGAGAGAGCCTTCATACTGACAGTGATGCTCCAATGCAAAACCCTGTCATTAGAGCTCTTCAATTAGATCACTGTCTCGCTCCCGTCCCAGTGTGCACTGGAGAGGGAGAGCACTGAAAGTTTAGGATCTCAGCGGGTGGATGGGGAATGATGTGCTGGTGAGAGGTGGGCATTTGCAGAACATGACAGCGGCGGTTTTCCAGATAAGCTCTGCTGTCAGCCCATACAGGCTCCGAACCCCCCCCCCCCCTCCAGATTTCCAGCACCCCCCTACTGATAACAATTAGATGTAATTGGACAGTCCGGTGAAGCTGAGCAATTTGACTACAGGCGTGGGGTTCGGGCTCTTAAGCGAGAGATGACAGCTGATTGGACCAAGATGACGATTAGTTAGACACTCTGGTGAAGGGTCCACTCTCGCTTTCGCATAGGAGATTTACCATCAAAGCGCTGTCACTGATTTGACTATCCCTGGCACACTGCAAAGCGCACTACCGCTTCCACTTTATTTGAGAATTACCATAATACTGATTTCCAGGAGCTGTTATGCTATTACTATAGTGTGTTTTTAACCTTCGAGCACCGCCGTTTCTCAAACTGAAGCTTTTCATGAGTAAGCATGGGACGATTTTAAGATTCACTGTGGTTCGGAAAAGTCAAGGCTTTAAAACCTCTAATATTTTCGGTTATACCATGCAGTGTTGGGGGTAACGCGTTACAATAGGCCAGTCACAATATTCAATATACCGACTTATCGCACAACACATGCCCGTGACATCAATCATTTTTGGTGATGCAATATATATTGCCCATACATAAAACATATCAGCAACATGGTGGCTCAGTGGTTAGCACTGTCGCCTCACAGCAAGTGGAGTGGAGTGGCCTCACAGCAAGAAGGCCACTGGTTCGAGTCCTGGCTCGGCCAGTTGGCATTTCTGTGTGGAGTTTGCATGTTCTCCTTGTGTTGGCGTGGGTTTCCTCCGCGTGCTCGAGTTTCCCCCACAGTCCAACACTAAAATTGGCCGTAGTGTATGATTGTCTGTGCGAATGTGAGAGTGTATGGGTGTTTCCCAGTTCTGGGTTGCGGCTGTGAAGGGCATCCGCTTCGTAAAACTTATGCCGGATAAGTTGGTGGTTCATTCCACTGTGGCGACCCCTGATGAGTAAAGAGACTAAGCCGAAAGAAAACGTATGCATGAATGAAGAAAATGCATAGAAGAACAGCATCTGTTAATAACTACAACAATTAACAGCATTTCCAACTGCAGTGTGCTGCTAAGAAAAAGAAAAAAAGGTTATTAAATATAGTATATATTTCTCTTCCACATGCAAGCCAGTCTAAATCCAGACACAGCTGTGGAGGTAAACAGAAGAAAATGCTCTTTATTTAAGACTGCGTGCGTCTCTGCAAACAACAGCAAAACCAAGCCACAACATTTCACTCACGACACAAATTCCCATGCAGAACCAGGAGACTTTCTGCTCTTTATTTACACAGCCCTTTATGAATAAGCATGCTAGTTCCAGCAATCGGCTCGTTCTGTGTACATGTTTGTGAATAAACTACCCTCATAAAGTTGCCATATTAAATGCGTAGTTGAGTCAGATTGGGTTAGTTGTCTTTGTAGTGGGGGTGAAATGAATAGGCGCAGACAGGGGAGGGGGTTTATTTTTCATTGTAACGACCCCTACACACACCTAAATCAGTGCTATGGGAATGGGGCGATAATATTAGCCTAACTGCAGGGGATTAAATATAGTGATGTGACTGTGCTCGGTCGAGAAAAAAAAAAGGGATTTGTATTGTACTGATGACAGCTCATTAAAGCCAGTGAGAAACCTATTGAACAGTGCTCCATAACACTAAATTATATTTAATCTAATTACACTTGGCCATAGACCTCTCTCTCTCTCTCTCTCTCTCTCTCTCTCTCTCTCTCTCTCTCCCTCTCTCTCTCTCTCTCAGCTGTAATCACTGGATATATTTATACAATGAGAAACTCGAGCCTGTAATTAAAGGCGCTAGTTCTACATAGAGACTTTAGCAGTGTTTTTCATTAACAAAACAAAAATGCATATATGTAATAAAGGACTGATAATTAACCCTTTAAAACGAGTTTATTTCGATGCTGTAATTAAGTGTGAAATTTACTTAAACTACGTTTAAAATAAAAGTAAATAAGTTTAAATGTGTTAGTGAAACGTATTAATCTAATATAAAATATATAGTCTTAATTTTAATATAATTGTGTCTGCATTAACTTTGACATTGTCCTGTAAGGTGGAATAATATATTCGTGTAATATATATTAATATATGCATAAGTATATGTACAAATAAATAAATAAATATACAAATGTATTTATTTATTTACTATATATACTATACTATATATAGTAAATAAATAAATACATTTGTATATTTATTTATTTATTTGTATAATTTTTGTATAATATTTTTATTAAATAAACATAGAAAATATTATTTTTATTTTAATATAAAATATGCATTTATCTCCATTAGCATTGTCCAATAATGTGTCATAATATATTGGTGAACTCTGGGCATGTTGTGATAAGCTGTTATTTAATAATACAAGTGTTGTTACACTGATGTTAGCTAATATTAAATTAGTAATAATAGATTGTAGACGAGCTGCATTAACATTGTTCAATAGTTCACACAAGGTCCACAAAACATAATTTAATTGGACTGTAGTGGTGAAAATAATTGCTAGTATTTAGTTCCAGGAATAAATAGGATTTTCACTCTTAATATTTTCATCAGCTGTATAACTGAGTGTGCGTTATATTATAGAATTAGCAGGAACATAATGGGTACATAATAACATTATGACAACATGTAACCCTACAATAATGTTCCATTTATTATTTTTATGATCCATTATTATGAATAAATACTATGATAAATGTATTGTTGACTTTTTGTTCATATATTAACACATTAACTCAAATTAATTAATGGGATGTCACTGTAAAGTGATACTGATTTATATGTTAGCTACCTCACAAGGGGATCGTTTAATTAAAGATCCTTGAAATAATCAAAGTATAAGTCAAAAACTAAACCAAATCTGCTTTTTAAGGAAAACTATTGCACAAGCAGACTGAAAATGAGGTTGTGTTTGCAGTAAAGCATCAGCTGATTTAAAGACATTGAGCAAAGCTCTGTGGATACTTCTCTAGCAGCAGTAATAGCAGCAGTAATAGCAGATTACACTTTGCTTTAGATATATAACTAAATAATGATATTTTATGCAGCTTTTGAGGAGCTCGCTGTAAAAATGGTTAGGTGACTTTGAGATGAAAAGTACATAAATCACATTTAAACAGCAGCAATGATGGGTTTTGTACTTATATGCTAATTAATTATTGGAAATAATGCAGTAATGTATAAAACACAAGGTGTTAAATTCAGCAGTCATTCTAATATAATCCAGGTGACTATAGTCAATCTGTAGCATAGACTATACACAGCAACTACTTAATGAATCCAACTACTTAATTAGAATGAGCTAAAATGCCACAATACTTGAGTTTAGACAGCTTAAATGTTTATGTTCAATCAACTTAAAAATGTAAAAACCATTAAATCAGCTTAATTATTTGTGTTGGGACGACATGAAGGCATCGTGTGGAACTCAGCGTTTTTTACAGTGTATTTATGATGCTTTTTTATTATGAATCATTTGTTGATCTGAAGTTTCCTTCATCTGAGGGTTTGTTTACATAAGACAATCTGAAAAACTGATTTTCCATAGTGGTTTTAAAACATGAGCCGATTAAAAGCGTGGCTCGTTCTGGGAAAACCTGCAGAAATCATGACTTTCGTAATGATATGACATGTGGAATGTACTAATGTGTCTGTAAATCAGTGATGTTCTGGCCTCTGGGCGAACGCGTGTCTGCCATACTCTACGCAACATCCTCAAGTTCACACATGTTTACCAGTGTCAATATTGGGCAACTCTCATGAAGAAGATTGGGGGGGGTGTAATTTGATTTAAATGCATGGTTACATATAATTTCCATGACATTTTAAGCATTTTTACCCTCCAAATTCCCATTGTAAAATGAATCTGGTCATACTTTATTTGAAGGTACAACTCTTTTTATTATTAAAGCATTAGGTATGACTTTTAGCTTGGTGAACTCCTAATTTGCTGCTTATTAATAGTTATTAAGGTAGTAGTTGTGGTAGGATTAGGGATGTAGAATAATATCATGCAGAATATGTGCTTTATATGTACTAATAAACAGCCAATATATCTTAATAACTTAATGACTTATTTTCTTATTTCTGTGCAATACTTTGTAAAAAACTAATGTGGAAGGATATTAAGAGTATAGAAGCTGAAAACCTGATCTAAATTAACAATAAAATAAATTCTTATCTTTTATTTAAGGCTTACAATGCAAATGATGCTAATTGTCTGGTAAACAAAGCTGCAGCAGGCCTCTATAATGTAATACATCCACTAAAAACTAAAAATATTACTTTATAACTTATATCGTACATAAATCATTTAAACATTTGCATATTATTCAATAATTGCCAAAATGCATATAAAATATTGATTGTTATTATTAATTATGGTTATTAATTATATATTTTATGAAATACTATTATATTAATTATAAATGCAAATAAAATAATTAATATTCACACACATTTACATGAGAAAATAATAAATAGGTTGAATAATGCACTGGAAAATAGTTATAATTTTTTTTGTCTTGTTTTGATAGTCCAAATATCTCAACATTCTTAAATCAAGAAGTCAAAAATATTGTGTTGTTTCAGAAATAATAATTCAGAAGGAAGCGAGTTTTCCCTTAAAACAAGCTAAATAATCTGCCAATGGGTAATTAAAAATGAAAATGAATAATAAACTATTATAAAAATAAACCAAAACCAGGATAATTTTACTCACCCCATTATTAGATTATTTAGCTTGTTTTAAGCTAAAAACTCACTTCATTTTCGACATATTATTTCTGAAAACAGAACAATATAATAATGTACTTGATTTAAGAATTTAAGAGTTGATGTTTGATATACTAGAAACGAGACGAATACTTTGAAGCAAGACAAGCGGACTCAAAATTCTGGGGCTGCAGAATCTGTGTAGACTTGATAATAAGACACTAGTTAATAGTAAGAATTGTTACTACTTAAGCTCGAGTGTTAGCATGAATATTACCGTTGCGCATTGCACTTTAAGCCATTCTGAAATATATCCCAAACATATTCTCGACAGGGTTTGTGACATCCACCATCTTACCTTCGTACGGCTGGAGATGTGAACATATACGCCTCTGATATATATTCATAGAGCGCCATATTTATAAAACACCAGCACTGAAGCGTTGCACGTCTCGCTGTTTGTGTATCTGCCAAAACCGGCATAAATACACTTTTTTTATTTATTTTATCCTAAACTTGAGTGTGTTTGTCATTAGTCTGGTGGCGTGAGCTGGTCTGTGGGCACAGATGGGACATGAATTCAAAATTTATGATGTGTGTGTTGTTCCCCTCTTCAACGCGCTTATCTACAGCAACTGCTACAAGCACTTTTGTTGTTATTTCTGTCAGAGTCAAACCCAGCAGTTGCCCGTGTCACCAGGGGGTTGAGCGCCACCAAAAAACACGGCTCTAATGAAGCACCTTTCTGCATGTGTGTGTGTGTGTGTGTGTGTGTGTGTGTGTGTTGTACGTCTCAGAGAAGTGATGTTTCTCCCTAGGTACGTCTGCTCGAGTCCCCCGGCCCCAGTGTGTGTGCATTCAGTAGACACTCGCTAGTAGACGCTCCTTGATCTTCCCTTGCAGTCAATAAATTAAACTTCGACCCTTATTTTGCACGCGGTGCTGGAGAGAGAGAGCGGTGTGGAGACCTGTTACAACAGCTCAGCCCTGCGTTTGTAACTTTAATAATCTCCAGCTGTCAGGGACAACCTTCCCTGCCACTTCTGGTTAAAACTTGTCTCCTAGGCATGAAATAATTAAAGGTGCCAGGTAGGAACCGGCAGGTCGAGGTGAGCAGAGACAGAGTCAGGGACTTTATTAGATAAATAGCCCTTGAAATGGAAAGTGTGAACAAAGATAGAAGTGCGATTTTCCGGGGGCCCGCGCCCTGTCCTTCTCACTGAGGGTCCCTAGGTAGTGCTAAAGGGGACAGATTGGAAGACCTTGTCTGTCAATTGTTCTGACAAGGAAAGAAATATCTAGCACCTATACTTCCTCAAATGCGACCTACGCCGGGTTTTTTTGGGATAAGGGTTTTGGAGAGCTGCGGAAAAACTAGCCGAGTGTTGCACCATTTTCTGGTCTTTTAATTGCTGGGGAGATTGGACAAAGAGATTGAAAAAGTCTGGGATTTTGCTCACTCTGTTTGACAAGTTTTCAGTATTTCTTGGTATAAAAACCAAAAGGTTTTGACTGCTGGTTTATGATGTTCAGATTTGGTTATTTGCTGCTCGTTGATGCTTTAATCCATTGTGAATTACAATACACATAAAGCACTCGTATCCCCCTGAAGCGACCGGAGTATCATGCTAAGTATCTTGCTCAAGGGTAGAGTGTTTAGAAGTGAGCTTGAACAATGGGGGCTCTGTTTTAATGATCCAAGCACATGGTCCAAGTGCACTAAGGCTGTCCAAATTCACTTTTGTCATTTTAAGGATGGGAAAAATGGTTGGCGCAGCTGGCGCATGGTCCAAAAGGGCTGTCCTTATTCTCTTAATGAATTATGGGTGTGTTTTGAGCATAATTTGCATTCAACCAATCAGAGTCTCATCTCCCAATCTCTGTAAGAGTCTGTTGCGATCGCACCATGGTGCATTCACTATTTACATGGCAGAATTTGCAAGCGAAAAACTGAATCTACAGAACGAGCTGGATGCACCAAAGCCCCCTGACATGAAGAAGGCCTGGGAGGTGGTAGTGTTTTTATAATTATGTAGACATTAATACATCTTCCATCTGTAATTTCGTCTTTCGGATGAGATGTTAAACCGATGTCCTGACTCTCTGTGGTCATTAAAAATCCCATGGCACTTCTCGTAAAGAGTAGGGGTGTAGCCCCGGTGTCCTGGCTAAATGTCCACCATCGGCCCTTACCATCATGGCCTTCCAATCATCCTCATCCACCGAATTAGCTGTATCACTGTCTCTCCACTCCATCTATAGCTGGTGTGTGGTGAGCGCACTGGCGCCGTTGTCCTGTGGCTGCCGTCGCATCATCCAAGTGGATGCTACACACTGGTGGTGGTATGGAGAGACCCTTTTGTGATTGTGAAGTGCTTTGGGTGTATGGCCATACATGATAAATGCACTATATAAACACATTACAAATGAAATCTTTTACATTTTATTCCTTGAAATTTTTATATGTAAAGATATTTGTGTGCTGCTGTGCATCCCTGTATGTGTAACAAGCAATGTGTATCTGCGTTTTGGACCCGCGTACCACTAACGCACTCTTTAAATAGCAAAAACAAACCTTCACTATTGACCTTAGAGCAGCTTTTAGGTGGTCAATGGTGCAGTTTATTTCAGTTGCTTCAAAATAGCAATGTGTAAACAATGTGCCGTAACACACCTCCTTGTTAGACCATCACGCCCATGGGCACACAATTGGGCACAAATGCATTTGTGATGCGTTGTGCCGGGCATATGATAGGACCTGAGTCTTTAATTTGTGGGCTCAGTAACTCAAGAAGGTCACAGAGGTCTTTTTCTATGCTGTTTGTATGTTTTACAGCCTTGTTTGTTTGGGTTTGCTTTAGGTGTTCCTGACATCAGGGATTTGTGGGGACAAATTGAGTATGGATGGAGTGATCTTCAAGTTACCAGCCCAGATCTTCTTCAAGGTAAGTTATATTACTTGGATTAAAGTGCAGAAAATGAAACCGTTATCCACAAGGATTTGAGTGTGAGGAGAGTTCATCTATTGCCATATGTAGAACAGTATTTATTGACAAAAATAATAACTGTATATGCTGTGACACAATATAAAATAACCGAATCACCTGTTTTTTCTGTGTTTAACTGAACTATAGATGCTTAAATAAGTTAAAGTAAATCCGGGTGACACAGTGGCTCAGTGGTTAGCACTGTGGCCTCACACTGTGGCCACTGGTTCGAGTCCCGGCTGGGTCAGTTGGCGTTTCTGTGTGGAGTTTGCATGTTCTCCCCGTGTTGGCGTGGGTTTCCTCCGGGTGCTCCGGTTTCCCCCACAGTCCAAACACAT
>CAIGQW010049814.1:1274-12179 GCA_903798125.1 Danio choprae
TGTGTGTGTGTGTGTGTGTGTGTGTGTGTGTGTGTGTGTGTGTGTGTATATCTTCAGCAGTCTCATTCATCACACTCTGCCCAACACTAATCACAGCTGAGGCCTAGACTCAGCCCATGCATTTAAACTGTCTGAACATTAAACTGATGTCAGCGACACCGAGTCTCCGCATGTGCATGAGAGTGTGTGTGTGTGTCTCTCCAGGGAGACAGTGAGGTTTTTGCCACTGCGCATTAAGGCAGTAGACAGTGGCCACAGGAGGAGGCCTGATGCCCATCGCCAAGGTCACTGCTCCCTCAACACCCACTGCTCCTGACGTCACTCAGGCCGTTTTTCAATATTTCCGACTCTCTTTCTGACAGTGACTGATTCTGGCAGAAGATACAGTACTTTCAATCATTCACCTGTTTGTGGTCCAGCATACATTTATTTGGGACATGCTGTGTTGTAAATGTGCATTGTTTTTATATACACAATACAGAAATTAGTTTCTCTTGCTCAGATTTGATTGGCTGAAGCCTGATATGGGGCCTGAAGTCAAACAATACTTACAGTGTTTGTAACACTCTTCTTGTCTGTTTGTGTGTCAATTTACCATTGTTCAGCAAATTTAAAACTGATGCGTAAACGTCACATAAACAAATGGAAAATCCGGTCTCATCACATTTACTTGCATGAATGTGATGAGCAGAAGTATGAATGCAAAGACAGTGAAGTGATAAATGTTGATTAAAGTAAGTTCAAATTGGTAGTGATAAGAAGAGAAATTAAGCAACTAGGAAATGATTTGAAGGCTAAATATTATCTGTATGAATGTTTCTATGTTTAAGTAAAAAATATTAATTTATTATTCATTCATTCATTCATTCATTCATTTTCCTTCGGATTAGTACCCTTATTCATCAGGGGTCGCCACAGTGGAATGAACCGCTAACTTATGCAGCATATGTTTTACACAGCGGATGCCCTTCCAGCTGCAACCCAGTACTGGGAAACATACATACACTCTCATTCACACACATACAGTACGGCCAATTAGTCTTTGGACTGTGGCGGAAACCGGAGCACCTGGAGGAAACCCACACGAACACGAGGAGAACATGCAAACCAGCCGGTACTCGAACCAGTGACCTTCTTGCTGTGAGGCGACAGTGCTAACCACTGAGCCACCATGTCACCCTAGGTCTAAAGTACAGGATGTAACTAGAAAAGTGTCAAGATTTAAATAGAAAAATAATCAAAACTCTTAAAAAAACATTTGAGCGAGATGCTAATGGTCTAATCTGATTCAATGATTTATGCTAAGTGCTCCTAGATCTGGTGATCGGCTGAATGGATTAAAAAATGATAACTCTAGGGGAGTAATAAAATTAGCCTATTTCCAAAAAAGTGTTCATTTAAGCTGCTTTGGAGTTATATTGTGAAAGTCGCTATACAAATAAACTTGAATTGAATTGAATAAAGTTACTTAATTTCTGTTGGAGCCAAAAAGTAACCAGCAATATTGTTTCTAAAAAGTTATTTTTTTGTATTATTTATGTATGAAAACAACAGAATTTAGTCATATCTTGCACCATATTAACTTTTGGCAGGAATATGAATGAGACTGTGAGATGTAGTTTGTAATAAATAGACTGCTGACCTACCAGCTGTTCCCCTAATGAATCTTTTTGGAAAGACTTTCAGTATAAAAACTCTATAAAACAGTTTTGTGAAAATTATGTGATTTAGGAATAGCCTGGTGCAATAAGTTTGCTTCACAACCTCATTTTCTATTTGTGCAAAATTCTATATGCTGTCAATTCTGACTGCAGGTCTATGTAAATTATGCTGTAATGTGACTTGCTTATGAGTAAAAAGGGATATTAAATATAAAATAACACAGAAAAAAATGTATGTTTTTTTTTCACATGAAATACCAACATTATTTTTTGCATGAATCTTTTTTTTTGCAACTGAGGACTAGCCCAGCTGTCCTCAGGGGGATGTTTTGTCAAATTTAGTTCACTTCTGAGGAAAAATTTGTCCCTAAAGTATAGCAAAGTGAACACTTACACACAGTGCTGTCAAGTGTTAAAAATGGCTCTCAGTGGTGTCCTTACAGTCATCCAAATTATTTTTAAACCTGTGATCTCGCACATAGACTTCCATCTATTTCTCCTAAATGCACACAGCCATATATATGCTGCTAATTAAGTGTTGAGGAAACACCACACCTTTTGCTTTGCCATGTATTCTCTTAGTCATTAGGATTATTTTTAAACTTGTGATGTCTCATACCTTCTTTCTCCCATAAACACCCAGAGTCAGACATATGGAGCTCATCAAGCACGGAAGGGCAACCATCACATTCCCTTAATCATCACCTCCCTGGTAAATCTGCAGGTATGTGATGCTGCAATTATGTATCTGTTTGTCACTCTTCAACATTTCTTCTTTCAGATCCGTTGCTTCTTTCTGACTCATCATTTGAGTTATCTTGAGCCTCTGTCTTGTCCATATTTGACAGCAAGCCAGGCTTTTACATGTTCATTTGGTCTATTTTGAGAATGCAAGTTACAATTAATAAAGTATCTCTATAGTTGGGCCCAAATGTCTGAGAGCACTAAAATGAAAATGCTTCTTTGTTGTATTCTTCAAATTTGATTCAATAATCTCATTACAAATTATATTGTCATAGATTAACATTAAAGATGGCCTGGGCCCCATGTTTTGGGGCAGTTAAGAAAACCGTCACTCTGTATTTTTAAATGCGACCTATTATTTTTTATAATCACACTTGATAAAAACAGTCTGTAGAAACACTTGACATTCTCCCTTTGTATGTGTCATCAAAGAGGGAAAACCCTGCCTAATAGTGACGATCTCTCTCTCTCATTAGCATAAACAGCCCTGAATGAGAAGCAGCCGTCCGCCATTAGAGTTTTAGCGCCATACCTGCTGAAGATAATGTCAGCGTATAACAGGATTATAAATGTGGAATTTCAAGATGCACAAATGAACACTGTAGTCTCCATAGACAACCTTCTTTTGAGCAACTTTTTTTTTGACATTTTCAGTTTTTCATAGAGATAATGTCATTTCTGTTTTGGTTCTGCCGCTATGCTGACGCATTTTGAAAAGCACACAATCTCATTTGAATTTTTTGAATACAGTCACCAAAATCAAAACGGCACAAAGCCTAAAAAGGGCAGTTTTTCAAGTTTTTGGAGCTGAAAGAGTATTTTGAGCTCTAGGGACGTCAGAGACATATTTTGCAAAATAGGTCCCCTTTAAGGATTAGCATTTCAATAATTATGTTTAAATATCAACCCTAATTTTTTAAATTTCTTTCTAAAGAAAATCTTAACATTTAAAAAAAATATTTGTAAAAATGGGAAATAATCAATAATAGCATTCTTAAAATTAAACAAATGTACTTACTTGATTCATGAGCTACATATATTGTAAATTATTTGTTACATGCTGAAATTGGTCCATTGATTAAATCAATTTTGATTATCAGTCACTTGTTCACACTATGAATGATAACAAAAGTCCACACCAGTGCATTGGACATTCTGTTTATTAGATACACTATTGTTTGTTTTCAGCCATGTTAAAGGCTCAACGAGGATGGATACTGTCAATGTTTTTTTTTTGTTTTTTTTGAGTAATGATAATTAGACAGTATCTGCTGTCTAACTTGTCATTTTATTACTGGTTGGCTGATTTAGGATGATCTTGTATAAATATGGAACTGAAACCCACAGTAGGCACAACAAGTCCTAGTATTAATGAAAGATTCTGTGAATGATTCACATGAACAATTCAAAGCAGCTGAATCATTTAGAAGCAAAGCAAGTCTTTATGAATGGATCCTCGCTGACTAAATCTGTAACAAAGTACTACAGTGTTTACCAAAGTGTAAATTACCACAAATGTTCTCTGACTTTATTTGGAACTATTTTCTTAGGCAAACGAAAAAAGAAAAAAAAGAAAAAAAAATTGCTTATGTGTTATTGCTTAGTTATATCATATTTGATCAAAATAGGTATATGCTTTGCTCTCATAAATGACTTCATGATGCAGTGATTTTGTTAAGATGTGTTTTTGATTGTTTTTTTTTTTGCAAAGTGAATGACATATTTGACATAATGTCAGCTTAAACTGACTAAAATTAAAATTTTACTAAAGATGACACATACAGTGCATCCGGAAAGTATTCACAGCGCTTCACTTTTTCCAAATTTTTTTATGTTACAACCTAATTCCAAAATGGATTAAATTCATTTATTTCCTTAACATTTCACAATGACAATGTGAAAAAAAGATTTTTTGAAATTGTTGCAAATTTCATTCATTCATTCATTCATTTTCATTTCGGCTTAGTCCCTTTATTAATCTGGGGTCGCCACAGCGGAATGAACCGGCAACTTATCCAGCATATGTTTTACGCAGCGGATGCCCTTCCAGCTGCAACCCATCTCTGGGAAACATCCATACATACCCATTCAAACTCATGCACTACGGACAATTTAGCTTACTCAATTCACCTATAGCGCATGTCTTTGGACTTGTGGGGGAAACCGGAGCACCCGGAGGAAACCCATGCCAACACGGGGAGAACATGCAAACTCCACACAGAAACGCCAACTGACCCAGCTGAGGCTTGAACCAGCGACCTTCTTGCTGTGAGTGTTGCAAATGTATTAAAAAAAAAAAAAATGAAAAATCAGATGTACATAAGTATTCACAGTCTTTGCTGTGATGCTCTAAATTGAGCTCAGGTACATTATGTTCCCCTTCATATGGGAATTCCAACGTGTATCTGTAAACAGACTACGATGAGATCGCTAGACGACCAATCACTCTGTAGAGAAAGAAAAAGGGCCAATGAATGCCAAATGAGTTGGCAGAGCTCGGCTCCGCAGGTGCGACTAATTAGTCATTAGTGGAGTATATGGTGGGTGATGGGCTTAGCTACTGTGGCATTTTCCATACAGTCTCCCGTAGTCTGTTTACAGACACATGTTGGAGTTCCCATATGAAGGGGACCGTCCTGGTTATGTTCCCCGTTGTCTGAGTGTTCGATCTTCAGCTGACAAAAATCTGAGGCTCGCTCCGCGAACACCACTGATATACTCCACTAATGACTAATCAGTCGCACCTGCGGAGCCAAGCTTTGCCGACTCATTTGGCCCTTTTTCTTTCTCTTCAGAGTGATTGGTCGTCTAACAATCCCCGTAGTCTGTTTACAGACAGATGTCTCTATTCCCTATTCCCCATTACCCGTGGGTTTTTATTTTTATTAAATTTGCAACAATTTCAAAAAATCTTTTTTCACATTGTCATTATGGGGTATTGTGTGTAGAATTTGGAGGAAATAAATGAATTTAATCCATGTTGGAATAAGGCTGTAACATAGAAAAATGTGGAAAAGGTGAAGCGCTATGAATACTTTCCGGATGCACTGTATCAAACACCTCTTAAAAATATTTGCAACAGTCATGTTCCACTATGCTGTTAGTTGTGAGTGGGGTTTTTTTGGTGAACATTTTTGAAAATGTTTATCTTAACAGTTTATGTTAATCTACATCATTAAAATGATCATCCTTTTTGTAAATGGGCTTTACTGGGTATACAGTATTACACAAATCAGGAACTTGTGGTTTAAGTTTAAAGAAGTGAAAAAAACCATTCAACAACAGTGAAAGAATGTTTCTCACACAGATTTTCTAGTTTCTCCCAACTAAAAGTTAATGTGTCACCGCCAAGGGCAGACATGGTGTTAACCTTTCTAACCTCTATCTCTATTACATTCACACACACGCACACACAGGAAGTTATTTTTTCAAGCACTCTCATTAAGATTTCCATGTATTAGCATTTAGCAGTGGCTGCTGGGCAGTAGTGCTGCGATCGCTCGTGTTTAGAGATGCAGATGTATTAGAGCGCCGTTGGTTTAAGGCACCTGCCTGTGGCCTCAACAGCCTTATGACTGAATCAACCAGTTCCTGATTACCGGGCCATTACCCCAATTACACTGCCGCACACAGCCACAGGGGCCCGATCGCTCGTGAGCGCGTGTGCTCACTGATGTGTGTGTATTTGTTTACCTGTTCGTTAGCTGGGAGTTATTCGGCTTCATTAGTGAGCATTCAAGCTTACCGCTGTAGTAATTGCTGTGTTTTCCTGCCACAGTCCGCAGCCACATTCCTAACTCAAACCAACACTACGGTTTAACCGGAGCAAACACACCCCTACACAACCCAGATATTCAAAGCATCCCAAAACCCAAAACCACACTGCCCAAAACATCCCTGAATATCTGAGATTCTGCCATCTTCATACAGGAAAACCTCAAACCAGAGGCTGTGTGGTTTCTTCCAGAAGCCGTATATGAACAGCCCAAAACCTGTAATTGCACACCCGATAAAAAGCCTTTAATGTGACTGAGGCTGCGTCCACACTAATCCAGATACATTTCAATCTTTTTCTCTCTGTTTCAGCCTTTCTTCCACACTGAGACATTTTTGTCCTGCAAAATCTGAGCTTTTTGGTCATTCTCGCATTGTGGTGTGGACTGTGAAATTGGAGGTTTTCGAAAATGATGACACATTCAGTCATGTGACACATAGAGATAGATACGCCTGCTATATGGTGTTCACTTTTACAGTGTTGATTCACTGTAAAATATTTCTTCTTTTCTAGTTTCTGTGTTTGGTTCGATTTTACAAGAAAATGGCGGTTTCTCAATACCAAGAACACAGGTAATGTACAAGTTACAAACCTGTAGGACAAAGAGAACATATCTTCCTGTAGGTCACGTGACATTCACAAGTTTTAACAAAAAGCTATTTAATCATTACAACATCAGTGCTCTAGAGTGCGACCAATATATTGACCTAATTTCTCAATGGTGTGACAAAAAAAAAATCTGAGAGTGCATCGGTGCAATCAGCTATTCGAGGGCAAAAAAAAAAAAAAAAAAACGTTTCCGCAACTGTGGTTAAACAGATGTACATTAGGCCCATGTCGTGGTTTAACCAGTCAGAGCTAGTGAAGGCCGCTAATAAGTTTACCTTTCTTGTAAAATTGTGCTTGAAATAAAGAACTTTATGTTCTTAAAAAAATTAAAAATGTGACCTTGTAAAACTGTGGTATTTAATGTGATCCAGTCAAAAATTTGGGTGTACTCAAATTTTGTGCTGGTGCACCCAAGACAGAAAGTCGCAACCAGTGCAGAAAATTAGTCTAGAGCCCTGAACATCCATACCATAATTTATTGCTTATTGTATTTTCCTTTTTTATTATGTATAACATGTACAAAAGCCTTCAGATACTTTTCACGATACAATAAAACTGATTTTAATGACTTTCATCAAATAAACATGTTTCCATGTGTTTATGCCTTTATTTTTATGTGAATATTTACTTTTGCCATCTCATTAAGGGAAACTCCTTGTCACGGGTCACAGAAGGCAGAGACAAGGATATCATTCACACAGTGTTTATTAAACACAAATATATCTTCGCACCGATCGGTGCATGCAAGCAGTCCAATAGAGTCAATAGAATCACTTCCCTTAAGTAGAGCAAGCCGATGACAGGGGTTAGTCTCTGGGTAAGATGAGTCACAGATAGCCTTGGCGGATGATCGAGATGAGCAGACAGAGAGAGTTGCGACCATGTGAAGAAGATACCGGACAATGAAGGACTGGAGAGGGTGAGACTATAAAGTGCGGTGGTGATGACTGGAGCAGGTGAGTGTGATGAGTGAACAGGTGTGTGTGGTTAGTAATCAGGTGAGTGAGTGCGTTGTGTAGTGGCTGGAGAGTGTGACTGGTGATCGGGGCTGACAGAACGTGCAGGGGGTGTGACAGTACCCCCCCCTCCACGGGTGACTCCTGGCACCCTGGACCGAGGGAGGTGTGCGTACTTTCGATGAGGGTGAGATGGTGACGAGATGGTACGTAGGACAAACCTTGTGGAAGACCCGGAGGGGCTGGCTCCTCGAGGGTGGCGGCTCGAATTTCTTCGTCGATTTTCCATAGGATAGGAGCAATGGAGATGGATGGTGGTAAGATAGGCTCGGGAGCGTCTTGAACGGGATCTGGTGAGTGTAGGCGGGAAAGGGCGTCCGCTTTACAGTTTTTGCTCCCAGGCTGGTACGTGATGGAAAAGTTGAATCTGGCGAAGAACAGAGACCACCGAGCTTGACGAGCATTCAGACGTTGGGCATTGCGTAGATATTGAAGGTTTTTATGGTCCGTAATCACAGAAAAGGGGAATTGTGCTCCTTCCAGCCAATGCCGCCATTCCTCGAGAGCCAGTTTAATGGCCAGTAACTCACGGTCCCCAATGCCGTAATTCTGTTCTGCAGGACTGAGCTTGCGGGAATAGTACGCACACGGATGGAGAGCTTTGGGTTTGTCTGACCACTGGGAGAGTACGGCCCCCACTCCTATGTCTGCCGCATCGACTTCTACAACGAAGGGCCGTGTAGGATCTGGGTGTTTAAGGATGGGTGCTGCGGTAAACTTGCTCTTGAGGAGTCAGAAGGCGCGATCCGCCTCGGAGCTCCAGGCGATGGTTCTTCGACCCCCCTTGAGGAGAGATGACAAGGGTGCTGATACTGAGCTGTAATTCTTGATGAAGCGTCGGTAGAAGTTGGCGAATCCTAGGAAGCGCTGGAGCTCCTTGACGGTTTGAGGTACTTTTCAGTTGGTTACTGCGTCCACTTTGGCTTTTTCCATCTGGACCCCCGCAGCGGAGATCACGTAGCCGAGAAAGGAGATGGTGGATTGATGGAACTCACATTTTTTGGCCTTTAGGTAGAGTTGGTGCTTGCGAAGACGACGCAACACTTGGCAGACTTGATTATGGTGGTCTTCTAGGTTACGGGAATAGATGAGGATATCGTCGATGTATACAATGACACATTTGTGGAGGAGATCCCGGAAGATTTCGTTCATATAATTCTGGAACACCGATGGACTGTTTGCTAACCCATAGGGCATCACTAGATATTCATAGTGGCCAGTAGGGGTTATGAAGGCGGTCTTCCACTCATCTCCCTCTCGAATACGGATCAGGTTGTACGCGCTGCGGAGATCCAGCTTACTAAAAACTCGCGCCTCCCGGAGCTCCTCAAGGGCTGCTGGTACCAGTGGCAGAGGGTAAGCGAATTTTACCGTAGCTTCGTTCAACACCCGATAATCGATACACGGTCTGAGCCCTCCGTCCTTCTTGGAAACGAAGAAGAAGCTCGATGCGGCAGGAGACTTGGATGGCCGGATGAAACCCTGGGTGATGGCTTCGTGGATATAGCTCTCCATCGCCTCGTGTTCAGGACGGGAAAGTGGGTAGATGCGACCGTGCGGTAGCTTGGCATTGGGCAGCAGGTCGATGCTACAGTCGCAGGGCCGGTGAGGAGGAAGTTGTGTAGCACGTTCCTTGCTGAAGACATCCAGGAACGAGTTGTAGGTGGAGGGAACGTGCTGAGTGAGGTGATCCAAGGCGGTTGAGTGAAGGGGAAGAGAAGGCTGGTTGTTAGGTGGATCATGAGTGTGGTCCTTACAGGTCTTGTTCCAGCTGAGGATCTGCCCCGTGCTCCAGTCGATGGTTGGCTGGTGTTGGATCAGCCAGGGTCGGCCCAACACAACATCGACATTAGCCCTGGGTAAGACCAGGAGGTGGAGTCTTTCTCGGTGGCTCGGTGAAATCATCAGAGTAACTGGGCGTGTCCGGCGGGTGATCTGGCCATCGCCCAATGGTGAGTTCTGGATGGTATAAATCTGGTACCGGGTTTCATTAATGACTGTAGGAATGCGATGTTTGCTTATGAAGTTCGTGGAGATGAAGTTTCCAGCGGCTCCGGAGTCCACCAGGACGTTGATGGGAAAATCACAAGAGTTTACGGTTATGGTTGCTTGCAGATGAGGAATGTTACAGATTGAAGGAGTGATGGAACAGGCACTCACCATTGGACGAGGAGGACGAACAGGACAGCCGGATATGAGATGGGACGCCTCTCCACAGTACAAGCAGAGCTGGAGACGGAGTCGTCTGTTGCGTTCTGCTGAGGTGAGATGGTAGGCGTCCGTAATCATAGGCTCTTCTGGGTCGAGAGGAGACGGTGAGGAGTGATGAAGACTAGGGGTTTCAACGGTGGTGACTGGTGGTGAGAGAGGATGATGAGACGGTGCTTGATGATGACCAGTAGGGGTGGAGCAAGCGTTGAGGTGCTGTGAGACGCTAATAGCCTTCTTGATGAAAACCTCGAGATCAGCGTTATCGTCATAGATCACCATGTATTGGCGAACGTTGGGTGTCAGTCCTCGTCGATAGGCGGCTAATAACGCCACCTGGTTCCACCCACTACTGGCAGCGAGTGTGCGGAACTGTAGAGTGTACTTGTGGATAGTGAGTTGTCTTTGGTTGAGTGAAATGAGTTCATCGTGGACAGATAGAGGGGTGAGTGCAGTGCCGAAGACTTCTTTGAAGTGTTGGGTGAAGGAGTGATATGAATGAAGAACCGGGTTGCTGGCGTTCCAGAGGGCGTCAGCCCATTGCAGAGCTCGGCCCGTGAGGAGAGAGATAAAAAAGGCGATCTTGGAGATTTCGTTGGGGAAAGATCGGGAGTTGGTCTCAATATAAAGAGAGCATTGCAGCACAAATCCAGCACAGGTAGTAGGGTCGCCAGCATAGTTGGCGGGACGAGAGAGGGCTGAGCTCGCCATAGCGAGTGGATTGACTGGAGGATTTGTTGGCTGTTGGCTCGATGCCGCTGCTTCCGGGTATGAATCAGCGGCAATCCCGGAAGTATTAGCGAGACCGTCCATATCTCCGGGAATGTTTTGCTGGTCCGGTATCCTGTCACGGGTCACAGAAGGCAGAGACAAGGATATCATTCACACAGTG
>CAIGQW010049816.1:0-11060 GCA_903798125.1 Danio choprae
GCTGCACATCCATGATGCGAATCTCCCGTTCCACCACATCCCAAAGGGGCTCTATTGGATTGAGATCTGGTGACTGTGGAGGCCATTTGAGTACAGTGAACTCATTGTCATGATCAAGAAACCAGTCTGAGATGATTCACGCTTTATGACATGGTGCGTTATCCTGCTGGAAGTAGCCATCAGAAGATGGGTACACTGTGGTCATAAAGGGATGGACATGGTCAGCAACAATACTCAGGTAGGCTGTGGCGTTGACACGATGCTCAATTGGTACTAATGGGCCCAAAAGTGTGTCAACAAAATATCCCCCACACCATTACACCACCACCACCAGCCTGAACCATTGATACAAGGCAGGATGGATCTAAGCTTTCATGTTGTTGACGCCAAATTCTAACCCTACCATCCAAATGTGGCAGCAGAAATCGAGACTCATCAGACCAGGCAACGTTTCTCCAATCTTCTGTTGGTGAGCCTGTGTGAATTGTAGCCTCAGTTTCCTGCTCTTAGCTGACAGGAGTGTCACCCGGTGTGGTCTTCTGCTGCTGTAGCCCATCTGCCCCAAGGTTAGACGTGTGGTGCATTCAGAGATGCTCTTCTGCAGACCTCGGTTGTAGCGAGTGGTTATTTGAGTTACTGTTGCCTTTCTATCAGCTGGAACCAGTCTGGCCATTCTCCTCTGACCTCTGACATCAACAAGGCATTTGCGCCCACAGAACTGCCGCTCACTGGATATTTCCTTTTTTTCGGACCATTCTCTGTAAACCCTAGAGATGGTTGTGTGTGAAAATCCCAGTAGATCAGCAGTTTCTGATATACTCAGACCAGCCCGTCTGGCACCAACAACCATGCCGCGCTCAAAGTCACTTAAATCCCCTTTCTTCCCCATTCTGATGCTCACTTTGAACTGCAGCAGATCGTCTTGACCATGTCTACATGCCTAAATGTGTTGAGTTGCTGCCATGTGATTGGCTGATTAGAAATTTGCGTTAACGAGCAGTTGGACAGGTGTACCTAATAAAGTGAGAGTATATGCACAAGTAAAAGAGTAGATTGCATTAAAGGTCACAGATTCAGTGTGGGTCTGCTAATAAGCAATTAGTCATCAGTAAACCAGTCAGAAGTCAGTGGACTCACCCTGAAAACTTTCTCCACCTTCAGGATGCTTTTCATAAACATTGTGCCCAGTTGATCCCCAATGCCGGCCAACAGGAAGCCGAACAGAGGGATGCCAAATATGGCGTAAAGGATGCAGAAAATCTTGCCGCCCTCAGTGCTGGGAGCGATGTTTCCATAGCCTGTCCATGTGGGCGAACAAGACAACAGCTTATGTAACTTCCCTCAATTAAAACTACATACAGACAGACAATTGGTGGCTTCTAGCGAGAGGCCTTGGCAGTAATTACAGATGGCTGAATGAAACAGAAGTTTAGACACATGCAAACTAAACTGTGCAGAAAGTTGCATGTGTTCTGATTAGTTGCGTGGAGATCAGTGCAGCACATTGAAACAGGGTGCCCACAGTCGCCACAGTGGAATAAACCGCCAGCTTATCCAGCATATGTTTTACACAGCGTATGCCCTTCCAGCTGCAACCCAGTACTGGGAAACACCCATACACACTCATTCTCACACACACTCATACACTACGGCCAATTTAGTTAATCAATTCCCCTATAGCGCATGTGTTTGGACTGTGGGGGAAACCGGAGCACCCAGAGGAAACCCACGCCAACACGGGGAGAACATGCAAACTCCACACAGAAATGCCAACTGACCCAGCCGAGGCTCGAACCAGCGACCTTCTTGCTGTGAAGCGACAGTGCTAACCACCGTGTCTCCCTTTTGCTCAATTTGTTAAAAGTAAAACATTTATTTACATTGACATTCATTCATTTAGCAGATGTTTTTACCTTGACGTACAAATGAGAATAAAAGAAGCACTTCAAATCACTAGAGAACATGAAATAATATTAATATAGCAAACTGTTTGTTGATATTGTTTATTAATCTTTTTATTTGTAGATTGTTGTTAGGATTATTGGAGAATTTCTTACATGAAGATACTATTTCAGTTTTTTTTCCACAAAATATCACGTCATTCAATGTGCTACATGACAATTCTTTATAATTATTTGTAAACTTTATTCATATTTATGTATTATTATTGGTAAACTTTGCTATTTTTGAACCAATACTGACATTATTATTATTATTATTATTCATATGCAATTAGTTTTTATGAATGTTTTGAATTAGCTTTTATTTTTATATTTAATATTATAATTTTAGCATTTATGCGTTTGTCATTTTTACTACTTTTTCATTCACTCATTCATTTTCTCTTCGGCTTAGTCCCTTTATTATTCTGGCTTCGCCACAGCGGAATGAACCGCCAACTTATCCAGCATATGTTTTACGCAGCGGATGCCCTTCCAGCTGCAACCCATCACTGGGAAACATCCACACACATTCATTCACACACATACACTACGGACAATTTAGCTTACCCAATTCACCTGTACCGCATGTCTTTGGACTTGTGGGGGAAACCAGAGCACCCGGAGGAAACCCACGCCAACACGGGGAGAACATGCAAACTCCACACAGAAACGCCAACTGACCCAGCCGAGGCTCGAACCAGCAACCTACTTACTGTGAGGCGATAGTGCTACCCACTGTGCCACCGTAAGGCCCTTTACTACTTTTTATTTATTTAAATAGTTAAATCTATTTTAAATCCTGTTTTTATTTCTTTTTTGGTTGTAATTGTAGTGATCCTCCTAAAATATATATATATTATTTCTATTAATGCCATGCAACATTTCTTATTGTTGTTTCATTTATCACTCATTCCTTTATTTTTCTTCGACTTAGTCTCTTTATTCATCAGGGGTCACCACAGTGGAATGAACCGCCAACTTATTTAGCATATGTTTTACACAGCGGATGCCCTTCCAGCTGCAACCCAGTACTGGGAAACACCCTTACACACTCATTCTCACACACTCATACACTACGGCCAATGTAGTTTATTCAGTTGACCTATAGCGCAGCGCATGTGGGGGAAACTGGAGCACCCGGAGGAAACCCACGCCAACACGGGGAGAACATGCAAACTCCACACAGAAATGCCAACTGACCCAGCCGAGGCTTGAACCAGCGACATTCTTGCTGTGGGGTGACAGTGCTAACCGTATCACCTTGTTTCATTTATCCTATAGTATAATTTGAGCTTCAAGTAACAGTTTCAGAGTTTAGGTTCAGTTATATAAACATCAGTTTGCTAGGTAGTTGCTAAAGTGTTCTGATTGGTTGTTAGGGAGCTGCTAGGCAGTCAGGGCAGGTGTGTGTTTTTATCTTGAGATGCATTACTGTATTTTACTGTGGTGTATTTTACCGATTGTAGTGATGACGGTTCCAGCGAAGAAGAAAGCGCTGCCTAGATCCCACTGGCTGGAGTTATAGGACGCTTCTCCAATGGGACTCACTCCAGCGCTGACCGCTTCTACTGCATGCTGGGAAAAGAAATAAAAGTCAAGAGCTGCAATTGACCCTTCGCTAAGCCACACCCGGAAACTGCCACACACCAATCACGGCTTAGCAACCGTAGCTACGCGCGGGAGGTCTGTCGAGCTTTCGAGCGAGGGAAACAAGCCAAAGCGCTGTGCATATGGATTGTGCGAATCTGATACCCGGTATCCTAAAGTTTGGACGGGGGGGTGTTATTTTTCCTCTTTCCAAAGCCTAAAACCCAAGCGGAGAAATGCCAGCGTGGATCAAGCTGTGTGAGGGGCCGTAAAAGCAACACAATCCAGTCATATTTCCATCAGTGTCTAACTACGAATATGTGGATCACATATCAACAGAACAAAACAGAGATATGATCACAAACTGAGCACTTGCGATCAATAAACTTCACCCGCAGCTCATTTTCAGTCATTTATAACCCTCATGTCCATGTCCAGCTACAATTCACCAATGCTTTCGTCGGTCTTTTGGACATTTAGTCATTGGTGACGACAATACAGCGGTTTAGTGTCTGCTTTTATATGTGGTGTCGGATTAATATCTGCTGGTAGAGAAAATCTATTTGTTCACTTCTGCTATTTATACTTTGATTTGCATTTCATTCATTCATTCATTCATTCATTTTCATTTCGGTTTAGTCCCTTTATTAATCTGGGGTCGCCACAGCGGAATGAACCGCCAACTTATCTAGCATATGTTTTACGCAGCGGATGCCCTTCCAGCTGCAACCCATCTCTGGGAAACATCCATACACACCCACACCCATTCACATTCATACACTACGGACAATTTAGCTTACCCAATTCACCTATACCGCATGTCTTTGGACTTGTGGGGGAAACCGGAGCACCCGGAGGAAACCCACGCCAACACAGGGAGAACATGCAAACTCCACACAGAAACGCCAACTGACCCAGCCGAGGCTCGAACCAGCGACTTCTTGCTGTGAGGCGAACGTGCTACCCACTGCGCCACTGTGAGGCCTGATTTGCATTTCAATGTATTTATTTTTGCCACTTAACTGCACATTAGAATAGAAACTATATAAAAAGCACATAAACATACAGAGAGTTACAGGTACTGTACATTGTTATGGGTCAGTGATGCTAATATTGGGCACAAATCCATCAATTTCCCCTTTCTGGCTGTTCTTTCTATGAATGAATTATGTCGAAGCACTGTCCAGGTTTCCTCGTCGGTTAGTGACGCTATATTTCATTGCACAACAATTAGTCTATCAGACTTTTTGGCTAAAAAAGAGAGAAATCACGGTTTAATTAGTTATTATTAGACTATTTTTAGATTTCCCCTGTCCTGCTGTGCATGAACTAAGCTGTTGAATGGGTCAGCGTATGAAGCAGCTAGGCTTTAGCTTCAGTTTTGATGAAATGATTTCCTAATCGGTTGCGTATCATGTCGTGAGTACACCCCTGTAATGCATACTGCAGTCCTTTTTTGTCTGGCTTTCTCAGACATCTCACCTGTTCGCCAAAAATGACTAATTATATCCCTGGCAATGTCTGACACTGGCGCATACATATTGTAATAGACGTGCCAGGCACGAAAGCTTGACAGGCGTAACAACACTAACTAAGGAGCGCGGGGCTTAGCGAAGGGTCCATTATCAGTCCCTCCAGGATTTAAAAAAAACATCTTTTAGATTTTTTGCAATCTAAAATGAATAATTTAATCACAGCTTTCCTCAAAAATCTCTGCAATATTCCTTATGTTATTTTGCAGTATATATAGTTGAAGTCAAAAGTATTAGCCCTCCTGAATTATTAGTTTGAAATAATATATATATGGAATGGGCAGCACGGTGGCGCAGTGGGTAGCACAATCGCCTCCCAGCAAGAAGGTCGCTGGTTCAAGCCCCGGCTGGGTCAGTTGGCGTTTTTGTGTGGAGTTTGCATGTTCTCCCCGTGTTGGCGTGGGTTTCCTCCGGGTGCTCCGGTTTCCCCCACAAGTCCAAAGACATGCGCTATAGGTGAATTGGGTAAGCTAAATTGTCCGTAGTGTATGTGTGTGAATGAGTGTGTATGGATGTTTCCCAGTGATGGGTTGCAGCTGGAAGGGCATCCGCTGCGTAAAACATATGCTGGATAAGTTGGCGGTTCATTCCGCTGTGGCGACCCCAGATTAATAAAGGGACTAAACTGAAAAGAAGATGAATGAATGAATATATATGGAATTAAGTCCGTAACATAACAGAAGAATTACTGGCAGTTTATTACTGTTTTATACCAATCCAGACAATATTTATTCATTTATTCATTCATTTTCCTTCAGCTATGTCTCTATTTCAGACAACTTATCCAGCCGCAACCCAGTACTGGGAAACACCCATACACTCTCATTCACACACATACACTATGGCCAATTTAGTTAATCCAATTCACCTATAGCGCATGTCTTTGGACTTGTGGGGGAAACCGGAGCACCCTGAGGAAACCCACGCCAACACGGGGAGAACATGTAAACTCCACACAAGAATGCCAACTGACCCAGCCGGGACTCGAACCAGTGACCTTCTTGCTGTGAGGTGACAGATTTTTTATTCTCCAAGTGTGAAGCAGTTTGTATTCTCTAAAAGTATGCAGTAAACATGAGCCAGGCTAAAACTGGGTTCGTGTAAGATGAGAAGCCTGCACTGGAGCCTGCTATGAGAAGGCTATGCTGAAGAATGACTGAATATGTAAAATAACTGAATATGTAAAGCACTGATTACAAATGTTAAATACTCCTATGAAGCTATACCTGTGAGAGGTATTCAGGAGAGTAACATGTTATTAAGTTAATGTACCATCATGAAAATGTATGTAAACACTTGCATCTTTCATAGACAGACATCTCTGGTGTGAAAACAGTTGCTTACGTAGACCTTAGCTGGTGGGCTGAGAGCCAAGAATAACATGACCACTAAACATATACATGACCTTTCAGTAAAGACTTCCAAAGATGGTCACAGGAACACAGAGGTGTGCGACGAAAACCTGTATAAAAGCAGGACCATGGACACATACGATTCAGATTGTCTAGGAGAGACTTCAGGTTGCCATGAAGGGCTGTTTTCAGACATCTCGGCTTTATTATGTTGAATAAAGTCTATTTTCTGGTATCCAAAACCTCCAGTCTGATAGTGTTTAATTGATGAGAAGGTCGGCAACTACGACAGAGGCCACAGGGCTAACCACCGAGCCACCGTGCCAGACAATATATCACTTTAAACTATTACAAATAAATCAAAGTTATCAACCTCATGCAATTCAAAAGCATAATAAAATCATTAAAAAAAACATGAATCAAAATATTGAAAACTGTTCATTAGATGCAACTTGAATACTGTAAATATCAAATGGAGGTTTTGGTATGCAGCTTGGTACAGCTCTCTCTTAGTAAACAAGGTTCATTCATTCATTCATTTTCATTTCGGCTTAGTCCCTTTATTAATCTGGGGTCGCCACAGCGGAATGAACCGCCAACTTATCCAGCATATGTTTTACACAGTGGATGCCCTTCCAGCTGCAACCCATCACTGGGAAACATCCACACACACACTTATTCACACACATACACTACGGACAATTTAGCTTACCCAATTCACCTATACCGCATGTCTTTGGAATTGTGGGGGAAACCGGAGCACCCGGAGGAAACCCACGCCAACACGGGGAGAACATGCAAACTCCACACAGAAATGCCAACTGACCCAGCCGAGGCTCGAACCAGCGACCTTCTTGCTGTGAGGCGATCGTGCTACCCACTGCGCCACCGTGAGGCGTAAACAAGGTTTGATTTCTATAATATTTCAGATCAGACTTGTGGATTAAATGGCTGTGTGGCTGACATGAGTTTCTGTCTAAGAAAATCCTCCACTAAAAGAAATCAATGGGCTCCGTCTGTCGGTAATCTGATCAGGTTTTGTGACTCTTCTCAAACTATTTACGGCAGATGTAGTAAATTGATCAGGCTGAGTAAATTTAGTCAATTTATAGCCCAGTCCAGTTTGAGCAGGCAGTACTGATGCTGTTTATAAGCCAAATCCTGAGCAGGACAAAAGATTTTTTCTCCCAGAAAATACAGGGATATTGTATTTCCCAAATAAAGACTTATTACTGCACTTGAAGCTGCTTTTACCATCTAAAGTCTTGACAGTATAAGATTTGCGACATATTTTACAGCTTAAAATCAATGTAATACTGAGCCTTGGTTGCTGACATGACATTAAATAAAAACAAACAACAACAAAATCAATGTAATACTGCATCTACAACCAGTTTTACCATTTAAAGTCTTGGTAAAATTTTATTTAGCGCTTGCTAATTTTTAAAATTACATTTAATTGACATTAGGCAATGCGGTGGCGTAGTGGGTAGCACAATCGCCTCACAGCAAGAAGGTCTCTGGTTCAAGCCTCGGCTGGGTCAGTTGGCATTTCTGTGTGGAGTTTGCATGTTCTCTCCGTGTTGGCGCGGGTTTCCTCCGGGTGCTCCGGTTTCCCCCACAGTACAAACACATGCGGTACAGGTGAATTGGGTTAGCTAAAATTGTGTGAATGTGTGTGTGGATGTTTCCCAGTGATGGGTTGCAGCCGGAAGGGCATCCGCTGCGCAAAACATATGCTGGATAAGTTGGCGGTTCATTCCGCTGTGGCGACCCCAGATTAATACAGTGACTAAGCCGAAAAGAAAATGAATGAATGAATGAATAATTGACATTATATGCCAAAATAGCAGCATCTTGTAGAAATGTTACAGTTGTAGTCAATTTATGAAAGTACTTTTCATTTCAAATAAAACAGCAAAGCTAATAGTATTATTCATTCATTCATTCATTCATTCATTCAATAGTATTAGTAACGTAAAACAGCATTTGCAGAAATGTGTTAAAGGTAAAAGTTTTAAAGCCTTTTAAAGTGAATATAAGACAGCATTTACCATTTGAGGTCAAGTAAAACAGCACGAAAGCTAGTTATATAGTAAAAACAGCAGTTGAAACTAACTTGACCGATTATAGTCAATGTAGAAGATAATTTGCTACCAGAAAACAGGAGTAGAAATGAATGATTTGCAATAAAGACGACTGCAATAAGCGGGTCAGATGAAATGAGAGAGGAAAAACACAGTAAAACGACATGTTGTCAGCAAGAAATGTTTTCTCTGAGTAATAAATCTGTTCCTACAGGACTCGCCAAGTGTCCTGCATGGTGGGAAGATTTCTGAGTCAGTCGTGTTGACAGCCAAGAAAAACACCACAGACAACAGGTGGACACTTAATGCAAAAGAATTAAAAACATTATAAATAAAAAGATATATATCTATTCAATAAACTTGCATTTAAAACAAAGGATATTCCTGACTGATTTGGGTTAAGGAGTCTATAAATTAAATGTTAATAAAATAAATTAAATAATAATAATATTCAACAAGGCAGCACGGTGGCGCAGGGGGTAGCACAATCGTTGGCGTTTCTGTGTGGAGTTTGCATGTTCTCCCCGTGTTGGCGTGGGTTTCCTCCGGGTGCTCCGGTTTCCCCCACAAGTCCAAAAACGTGGTATAGGTGAATTGGGTAAGCTAAATCATCCGTAGTGTATGAGTGTGAATGAGTGTGTGTGGATGTTTCCCAGTGATGTGTTGCAGCTGGAAGGGCATCCGCTGCGTAAAACATATGCTGGATAAGTTGGCGGTTCATTCTGCTGTGGCGACCCCAGATTAATAAAGGGACTAAGCCGAAATGAAAATGAATGAATGAATGAAATAATAATAATATTCAAGAAAAATACACATACAAACTTTTTGAAAGGTTAAATTAAGTTGCATTTATAAATATATATTTTTCTGGGTATGATTTTGCTGAATTATAATTATATATAAATAGTTTGCATATAGATTGTATTTCAAAACTGTCCAATATTGTTATTTTCAATAGACTGCAACGTCGCTGGTTTGAGCCTCGGCTGAGTCAGTTGGCATTTCTGTGTGGAGTTTGCATGTTCTCCCCGTGTTGGTGTGGGTTTCCTCCGGGTGCTCCGGTTTCCCCCACAAATCCAAAGACATGCGGTATAGGTGAATTGGGTAAGCTAAATTGTCCGTAGTGTATGAGTGTGAATGAGAGTGTGTGGATGTTTCTCAGTGATGGGTTGCGGCTGGAAGGGCATCCGCTGTGTAAAACGTATGTTGGATAAGTTGGCGGTTCATTCCGCTGTGGCGACCCCAGATTAATAAAGGGACTAAGCCGAAATGAAAATGAATGAATGAATGAAAATAAAAATACTAAAAAGACAAAATAAGATTCCTAACAAAAACACACGTAAAACTGTACTATAAACAGTATAAAATAACAAATAAATAGTAAATATAATATATTTTTATATTATAAAAATACGTATAAATGCAGGTAAAGTGGCCTCATTTGCAGTGGGGGGTTTTCTGCTGGTCATGTGAAGGCTCCAGCAGGGCTTTTCTCTCCAGAGACTCGGCCTTTAGCGGGACGAACAATAAATAATTGATTATCTCTGAGTCTGGTCTCTGAAAACACACACCGAGGGTTTGTTTCAACTGTCCTGGCTGGAAATGAAGCATTGATTTTTGTGTGGCATGAGCTTAATTACCAGAAGAAGAGTCCAGTTTGAGTCAAAGGAGGCTTGATGACGTGAAGAAGAAAGAAATGAAGACGGATGAACAGTGTGTGTGTGTGTACCTTGTATTGCTTGCATTGGTGGGATTAAATGTCCCCACAAATATAGCAATACCAGTAAATGTTGTCCTCGTGGGAACATTTTTTTGGTCTCCATGAGGAAAACAGCTCATAAATCACACATTTTAAAAATGTTTGCTGTGTGGGTTGGGTTTATGGGTAGAGTAAGGGTAGAGGTATATAATATACAATCTGCACAGTATAAAAATCATTTTGTCTATGGGAAGTCCCCATAAAGATATCTGTACAAGTGTGTGTGGGATAGTCAGATATATACATGTATCCTAATATACATTTCATTTCATTTTCCTTCAGCTTAGTCCCTTAGTTCATCAGGGGTTGTCACAGCGGAATGAACCGCCAATTTATCCAGAATATGTTTTACACAGCGGATGCCCTTCCAGCTGCAACCCAGTACTGGGAAACACCCATACACACTCACATTTACACACACTCATACACTACAGCCAATTTAGTTCATTCAATTCACCTATAGCGCATGTGTTTGGACTGTGGGGGAAACCGGAGCACCCGGAGGAAACCCACGCCAACACGGGGAGAACATGCAAACTCCACATAGAAATGACAACTGGCTAAGCCGGGACTCAAACCAGCAACCTTCTTGCTGTGAGGCCACAGTGCCAACCACTGAGCCACCATGTCACCATTTTAATTATTAATATTTTCTAATTATTTTTAATTACAAGTGCTGATTTTTGGAGTCTGATTACGTAATCCAGATTTCATAGAAACATTATTACCCATTTTTTGAGATGAACTGGAATGAACGTATATATATATATATATATATATATATATATATATATATATAT
>CAIGQW010049824.1:0-12072 GCA_903798125.1 Danio choprae
CTGCATGTTAAAGGAAAGTAACACAGAAAAAGTAAAGATACAGTACTAAAAATGCACTCAAATACTTTTGGAAACTACTTGGAGTACAATTTCTGAGTGCTGTAAATGCGTGACTCATTGTAAATGCAGCTGTTGCTTTAGTGCAGTTCTGTTGTGTGAATAAACACGTCCGATTCACTGTTAATTACTCCACATTAAAGAGGAACCGCAAACGTCATGTTATAAAAGTGTTAGTATCGGCCACAACAGAGCGTCCAGGGTCAGAGGTCACACAAACTGCAGTCTGCACGTCTGAATCACAAATATTAATTCAGTTTACAAGAAATGCAGTCTGTGTGTGTGTGTGTGTGTGTGTGTGTGTGTGTGTGTGTGTGTGTGTGTGTGTTTCCAGCAAAGCTCAGTTTCAGGAACCAATGCGTCATCACGTGGCTATGCAAATAATAATACGCAATGTGCATTTCAGGAATGTTTTCTAGTTAGCTGAACTAGAAGTATTAAAATAAGTACACAGAATAAGTTACAACTAATGAATCCATTAATAGCAAAGAGATTAATATTAGACAATAGTTTTAATAACCAATTTATTTTCTCGTTGCCATGATGACAGTATATTTTATTTGAGTTATTTTGCAAGACACTAGTATTGTGTAGTGTGCACTGAGAAGTTTACTTCTGTTCACTAGGTCTGTGCAGTTATTCCCAATTCACTTTTGATTTTGGCCTCAATTGTGGAAATAAGCAACAGACAATATTCAAATCAGATCCATCTCTTAAAGTGACAGTGCACTATATTACTGCTTCTGACTGTGTTTATCATAATCAAACAACAGCTGAAATCTCTCAGATTTCATAATGTTTACTGTTCATAGACAGAAATAATAAGCAGTTTGCATTACATTAGATACTGCATCCCATAATACAGTGCATTTTTTTGACTCAAGCACTTGCAGTGTCATTCATTCATTTTCCTTCGGCATAGTCCATTTATTCATCAGGGGTCGCCACAGCGGAATGAACCGCCAACTTATCCAGCATATATGTTTTACAAAGCAGCTGCCCTTTCAGCCGCAACCCAGTACTGGGAAACACCCATACACACATTCATACACTATGGCCAATTTAGTTTACCCAATTCCCCTATAGCGCATGTGTTTGGACTGTGGGGGAAACCGGAGCACCCGGAGGAAACCCACGCCAACACGGGGAGAACATGCAAACTCCACACAGAAACGCCAACTGGCCCAGCCGGGACTCGAACCAGTGACCTTCTTGCTGTGAGGGCACAGTGCTAACCACTGAGCCACCGTGTTGCCCAGCATTTGCAGTGTGATGAATGAAATAGACAAAGAATTGTATTATTTTTTGTGATTTTTGGATGCATATTTAGCTGAACAGATCCACTTCTTTTGACGCTCATAAATGATCATTAAAGTCCTGGTGCTGCAGGTATTAGGAGGTTTGCTGGAGGTGCAGCTGACGTGCAGCGAGGGGTTTGCGTCTTTAATAAACTATGACAGTTCGCGTTCACTGAAAAGTAAGAATGATTAATAAACCCATATGAAACACTCCCTTAAAAGTGACGTCGCCTCTTCAGTTTCATGCTCAGGTGCACTTTGCACTCACACAACAAGAGTACTGCGTCAAAGCCCAAGACAACTGCGCTCTGGCACATCTCTTCCAACCAGGCAAGGGCCGGCCAACTGAACCGCGCCTGGGCACGATTCGGAGCACTCACACTTGTCAAACAAACCGGGAAACGTGCCCGGGCAAGATTCGGATAGCATAGTGCAAGTGTACCCTAAGCTTATTTTTGCACTGCAACTGATGATCAACAATGTCAAAGTCTTACCTCTTCCCAACAGGGAAAACCAGCAACAACCAAGAATGCATAATCATATGCTGTCATGGCTTTGCAATCAAAAAATGTGATTATAATAGAAGCCAATGGGGCAAAAACAGCCCCCAACATAACCAAAGGGGAGTCAATTTGCCCAGAGTGTATTAATGAGTTCATGAAAATGTTCAAAGCATCTTCCAAATGATATGTGTCAAAATCAGATTTGTCAGCAAAAATCATCCCATTTGCTGAAACACAGAGGAGGTTGTGGCCAATTTAAGACTCAAAATCACATCAGAGTGGATGCAAGTATTTTTCATGCACATTCCATATGCATATTTACATACTTCAATGTGTTATCTTTCAACCTTAATGTACATTTATGTTAATTTATTGCATTGTTCACGTGACAATCTTCACGCATTTTGTTTCCATTTTATGCAAAAGCAAATATATGAACTTTATTTAAACAGTTAATTATTAGTCTTAATATGTTATGTTCAGTTTTTTGGAAACTTTAATGTTTCTTTGACCTTCTAACAAAAAAATAAGAGATATTTTTTGCATCACAGTTGATATATCAGACGTTTTAGCATTTTTTTGCTCACAACAATGTTGATTTTACATACAAAAAACTAATTTTGCCATTAACATTTTAAAATCAAAGAACATTTCAGGCCGTTTTTCCTCTGTGTTTTTTTACATTTGACATATTAAGTCTTTTTATTTCAGTTTATTCTTGTTTAGTTCAGTTCACTTGTTTAGTTTATCCCGAGCTGATACCGTGGTGGCCACGGAGGAGTGGAGTGCATGAGACTGATTCCTGAAAGGCTACAGTGATGAACGAGTCTGCGCTTGATCCTGTGGGCCAGCCTAACCTCCCGCTGGTGCCCTACCCTCACCTGCAGCTTCCACGATGGATCTCCAGCCTCTACAGCCCGGCGCCTAGACTGCAGCTCCACATAGGAAGTTTGGCCAGAAGAATAATGACCGTGCCTAACATAGCCTGGTTTCCCTCGAGGTTTTTTTCCCTTCACTTCGTCAACTGGTGAAGTTTTTTTTCCTCGCCACTGTTGCCACTGGCCTGCTCGGATCGGGACTTGTGGAGCTGCGCATCGGTGGATTTGCTCTTCAGTGTTTGAACTTTCAGCAGTGAAACTTAAACCACACTGAACTGAACTAAACTCTAAAACCTGGACTTTACTTGAACTTGTTAAGCTGCTTTGACACAATCTACATTGTAAAAAGCGCTGTATAAATACACTTGAATTGAATTGAATATTTCTCAGTTTATCTAAATATAGTCTTTATGTTGTGCTATTATTATTTCTGTATTCATTTGATTAAAATAGTTTTTAAAATTGTTATTTAAATGTGTTTTACTGCAGGTGTTTTCCCTTGCAAAACACTGATACTGTCATTATGATATTATGGGAAGCTGCTAATGTTCTTCGAAAATAAATGCCCCAGCGTCTCTTGCAGAAATACACACAGTTATGCTCACGGTCTTCTAAAAATAGCATTCAGTATGCAAGCAATTCATTCTGCACATAGTGACCGAGACAGACATAACATCCCAGTGCATAAGTGGATAAAATCAGTTTAATAGAGTCATCCGGCAGTGCCAGAGATTCCCAAATAAAGCATGTGAACTGTGACTCCAGAAGAAGACGAGGAGTGTGTGTTTGTAAACTGACTGTACATGAGACGCCATTAATCCTGAACGCTAATAACTGTCAGCCGTGCTCACGTCTGGCCTGTGTGCGTTACAGCCTGTCAAATGAGGAATTTGTGAAGAGATGTGAAACCGAGAAACTTTCTAAAAATCGCTCACCTTCTTTTTCCTCGCGTTTGGATGACAGTTTCTGTGGTAAAAGTCGAGCAGAAAGCAATACAGCTGACCTGTGCTGCTGCTGGAAAACTCAACCATTCACTGGAAATATTCTGAAAACGTGAATGAATTTGTGTTAAACAAATGTTTGCTAATAAAGTGTTCTAGTTCTGCTGAAAATGCTAATGATCAGGCTTTTAAAGCAGCATGAATCAACTTTCTAATCAGTTTCTGTGGTAAAAGTCGAGCAGAAAGCAATGCAGCTGACCTGTGCAACAGAATGCAATGGAAATATTCAGAAAATGTGAATGAAGTGGTGTTAAAAAAAAAAAAGTTAAAGTGATGAAAATCCGAGTGACCTAGAGAGCCTTTATAGCAGCATAGAAGTTGCTTTTCCTACATTAAAAGCTTTTGGCTTGTTTCCAGTCTAAAGATCTAAAGATTCTTCATTCATTCATTTTCCTTCAGCATAGTCCCTTATTTATCAGGGGTCGACCACAGCTATTCTATTCAGATCAACTATTCTAGCATATGTTTTACCCAGCGGATGACCTTTCAGCCTCAACCCAGTACTGGGAAACACCCATACACACTCATTCACACACACACTACGGTCAATGTAGTTCATCCAATTCACCTATAGTGCATGTTTGGACTGTGGGGGAAACCGGAGCACCCGGAGGAAACCCACGCCAACATGGGGAGAACATGCAAACACTGAAACGTCAACTGGCCCAGCCGGGACTCGAACCAGCGACCTTATGATCAGCCTTTTAAAGCAGCATAATCCAAGAAACTTTCTAAAAATCGCTCGCCTTCTTTTCCTACCGTTTGGGTGACAGTTTCTGTGGTAAAAGTCGAGCAAAAAGCAATACAGCTGACCTGTGCAACAGAACGCAATGGAAATATTCAGAAAATGTGACTGAATTGGTGTTGAAAATCCTAGTGACCAGCCTTTATAGCAGCATAAAAGTTGCTTTTCCTACTTAAAATGTTTTTTGTTTGTTTCCAGTCCAAATATCTAAAGATTCTTCAATCAAGAGGCATTTTCAAGATAAGTAAAATATATATATATTGTTCTCTTTTCAGAAATAACAACTCAAAATTAAGCGTTTCGTTCCCTTAAGGTCTGAAAACGTGAATGAATTTGTGTTAAACAAATGTTTGCTAATAAAGTGTTCTAGTTCTGCTGAAAATGCTAATGATCAGGCTTTTAAAGCAGCATGAATCCACTTTCTAATCAGTTTCTGTGGTAAAAGTCGAGCAGAAAGCAATACAGCTGACCTGTGCAACAGAATGCAATGGAAATATTCAGAAAATGTGAATGAATTGGTGTTGAAAATCCTAGTGACCAGCCTTTATAGCAGCATAAAAGTTGCTCTTCCTATTTAAAAAGTTCTCTATTATGGGCTTTTGAAAACGACCTTTCATGCAGTGTGTATCACAGCTCTACGTGAATGAAAACACTCAGCTAAAGGTTTAAATCTGAAAGCGCACCGTGTTTAAAACTATTGATTCTCAAAAAAGAGAGTCAAATCAGAGTCGAATAAATGAATCTAGCCGTTTCGTGTTGAAGTTGGAAAATCTGAACCCTTCAAACACTAGCAGAGTGCAGGGGATGGTATTGATCATGACTGAAGATGAGTGATCACTGTGAGATGGTTAGAGATGCACGGCTGTGGGGAATAAATGGTTAAAGTTCATTCGTGGTGCAGATAATGGTCAAAATAGTTCAACTTTTGCAGCTATGTGGATTAATACTAAATGCGTGTCGTTGTTATTACTTGGCGTTGTGGTTAAGAGTATATGCTGGTGTTTAACTGCATTGCTTTAATGATCTCCTGCATTAGGCTCACACATATACTCTGCACCATGGCTCGCTGCTTAAAGTTAAAAAATAAAATACAAGATAATCAAATAAGATCAAATCCTTTTCTTAAATATTTAAGCTTATTTATTATGTAAAGTAACTACCTTTTTAAAAATACTGTGAACAACTCATACCATGAAATAAATTTGGTCCCACTTTATATTAAGTGGCCTTAACTAATATGTACTTACACTGAAATTAATCATTTGTTATAATGTACTTATTGTGTAAATACATGTTTTTACACTGTACTTATGATTGATTAAATACATGCATGTAATTACATCTGCGATTAATTTCTGTAATTACATCTTTAATTACACTGTCGATCCATCCCTTACACTTTAACCCAGTCTTAAACCTAGCTATACCACCAAACTTGTGCCTAAACCTACCCACAGCACACCTCCAGGGCACCAGAAGTGATCTGCAATACATTATGAACAGTACATTGTATTTATTTTTGACTCAAGTACAAAGTAGTTAAGGCCACTTAATATAAAGTGGGACCTAAAATTTTGGTAACAACACTAGAGCTGTGCGATTAATCGAATCGCGATCTGAAATGTGGCTGCGATATGAAATATATATATTATTAAACTTCCCTCACCCAGAGAAAATGCGCGACTGCCGTCTGTGTGCATGACTGTTTTACTAGCCAATTGAGTGAGCGCACTTTCTTTCTGCCCAATTAGAATTGCACAACTGAACCATGCGGAACGCCCACAATAAAAAAACAAACAAACAGGAAAGCGTGAGCGAGTGAGATGATGCCGTCTGCTGCTTCAGAAGCATTAATAGACTAATTAATATCAGAGAAAAACAGCACAATGGTAATATGGCAATATATTGGTTTCAAAATCCCAGACACCAAACAAAACCATGTAATTTGTAAGAGCTGTCGCAGAACAAGGAAATACAACAACCAGCACCTAAAAAAGCACCACAGTCGGCTATATGAGGAGCGAGGGATGCAGTAAGAAGGGGTGTCAAAATTAATTGTTTCTTCGGTACACCGTGACGCAGACGCGGACAATTCAGTATCGGTTCAGTAATAATCATAACCAATTATTATGCACTGACGTAATTTATCTCATATATGCTATCGGTAGATTACTATGGCGAGGGAGGCGAGCGCGAGTATGTAAAATGCTCCAACTACTTAAAAACACAGAAACTCTGCACAATTCACTGCGTGTGTGTTTGCTGGACACTGACACTTACAGCAGAAGCCCCCGTCTCACTTTTATGGAGAAACTGAAAGTAGACTCCGTTTCTCTCTCTCTCGCTGTGGAACTTTGACCTGCTGTCGTGAGGTAAAGTTTCCTCTCGGCTTTTACAGCGATACTTCTGGATACAGACACGAGCTTGTCTGCATAGCGAGTTTTCTCCTCCGCATCTATCATGGATCAGCTGTGATCGCCGCTGCCGTTTATCAATGTCACTCATCGGTGAACAGCGCCAGAGCGTTAAAGCCAATCGCAGACTTTTCTGTTGAGGACGTGACCAATCATCGGCGTTTAAGAACTCGCTCGACAACGCTTCGAAAGCGAGCGGGATATTTATATTTGTTTATTTGCTATAAATGCTCATGTTGTTCTGCATGTACAGGAACAGTCTATATATATATATATATATCTGACTGTTTGTATTAAAAGACAATAATGTATTACAAATAGTATATATGTCACAGTCACAGAAGGCAGAAACGAAGGATAAGTTTACAAGGTGTTTATTAAAACACAAAGCAGGTCTTCGCACCGTAGTGCTAGCAGGCATATCAATGTAAACAGTCACAGAATGAAACAGTCACTTCCCTCGAAGTCGAGCAAACAGGTAACAGATGTTAGCATCGATGATAGGAACGTTCATGGATGACTTGGCAGAAGATCAGGGTGAGCACAAGGAGAGTATGACCATGCGAAGATGATTCCAGCCGACGAGTGAACAGGATGGGTGAGTATATATAGTGTGTGGGTGATGGCTGGAGCAGGTGAGTGTTGTTAGTGCACAAGTGATTGTGATTAGTAATCAGGTGACTGAGTGCGGTGTGTAGTGGAGGGAGAGTGTGAATGGTGACTGGGGCTGATGGAACGTGCAGGGGGTGTGACAATATAAATATATTTATAAATTTTAATACAAGAATTGCTAATGAGATATTTTCCCCAAATCACACAGCCCTAAATACCACCCAGCCCTATGATTTTACTGGAAATTAGATTTTTAACCCCCCCTGAAAAAAAAGCATATTCCACCATTTTTCTGCATTGAATTCCCTTGAAAAGCTTGACCCCGAGCCACACATGCAACCTCCACGAGACGCCATTTTTAAATGGTGAATCAAAACAAACAGTTTGCTGTCAAATAAACATCAATCCTTCACGCGGCTCTGCTTTATCTCTCTCTATCTGCGTCCTCCGACACATGTTTGAGCTCAGACGCGTAACATCCATCAGATAATCATTACAACCTCAGGTCTCGACCCGCCACACTCCCGCGCCAAGGAAAACCCACCCGCGCGGCCAACAAATCCGACTGCAGGAAACCCCGAGCGGAAACCATCATGCACTGCAGCGTCTCGAGTGCCACTTTGGCTTATTTATTTGGACAGGCCAGAGATTGAGGCTCAATTCTGTACACTTAACGGCTCGGAGGAGGATTGGTGCATCTCTGAACCCCGTCTGACCCGTCTCACACACACACACACACACACACACACACACACACAGATATAAACATGACTCCCTTCATGTCTGGAATCCCACTTTATCTGCGTTTCAGCAAAGCTTCACACACCCTTTAATAACACGCTTGTTTGTAACTATCAGACTCTCGTGAAGGTGCTGCTGTGATGGATCACTGGCTTTGAAAACACACACCTGCTCTCCTTCAGGTCCTGGAGATTGAGGACAAGGAGTGGCATGATCATGCTAGGGTTGACAAAAGTAGTTGTGTAGTCTACATTGAATGTCTTTAATTTAATCAGTGACAAACTCAATCACATCACGCACGCTGATGAAGCACATGAGTTTATACACTAACTGAGTTTCCATTGTAGTTTATGCACATTTATTCTTTATTCAGATCAAATGCTTTCCAATCTGTGCGGGTACATTTTTATGCACATTTTCAAAATCTACGCTCATCTTGTCATTTTCATGAAGCATTTATTTATGCAATATTCTGAAAATGTGGCTACAAATGATCAGTGTTGGGCAGGTTTCTTTAAAAGAGTAATTAGATAGTTACTTCTCACAAATACATAATTATAAAGTAACTAATTACCAGGGAAAGTCACTATTGTGTTACTTTAAAAACATCTCATTTGTCAAATGATTATAAAATAAAAAGCCTTGTACACTAATCTACGCTGTTTTAATGTTGTTGTGGGGCAATGTAAGAGACGACGGCAGCACGTCCTCAACTATATATCTATATATTATTCAGTTTAATTCTGTCTGAGTAAGAAGTGTTTGCGGTGGGGGAAAATCAAGTTTTATTTGCTTTGACGTCGTGGCTTCGTCTCCTCCTCTGGTAGCAGAGCTCATGTAATCACCTGTGTAGCCACTAATGTTGTGGCGGCATGTGGAGACGTGAGGCGCTTCATTAGATTAGATTTACTCGTCACTGACATAGAGAGACTCTCTTTTCCTGGGCATAAGATACACGATACAGAAACATTCTTGCCTTTCACCTCAGCGAGGGAAAAGTAGTGCTTATTGCTCCAGTTTGCAAACGCTACCTTTCAACTTGTTGGATTTGCCGTCGCTCTGACTCCTGGTGGTTGGTGTGTGTGACTGACTGTGTGTGTGCTGTGTGTGAACACCCACACTACTCTGCCTCTGATTGGCAAATGATGGAAATGTAGTCTAAGCCAATCATCACAGTCTCAGTTACACCACATTTACAGACACACCAATCATCATCACTGGTTGGTTATGTGTCCCGCCCCAGCCCCGAACACACACACACACACAAACACACACACCCAGGAGAAAGAGAGATCCTATGGCTGAGAGAGACGCTGCTTGTATAAAAACCACTTCAAATGTTCTCAATTACAGTGACGCTCGTTTTATTGTCAGTAACGGTAACGTTGTTGAACAGGGGAAACCATTCATTTGATTACTCGTAACTGAAAAAAAGTATCGCCGTTAGTAATGCTGTTTACTTATAGCGCCGTTATTTCCATCACTGCAAATGGGTGGATGAAAACATAGTGATAGTGAAAAGAGGAGGCCAGGCTGTGCCTGACTGACCGCTGTGTTGAGAAACTGACCCTGTGTCTGCTTTAGTATCAGCGCTCGCATGCAGATCATTGAGAAACTGTGTTTGTGTGCATGAGGCGATGTGTGAAAAGCTGCCCACATGATTCACTGTAATGAAAGAGGGAAGTCCTGCAAGACACCAGAAAATGAAGAGCAATTAAATACCATTTCTGAGAACTACAACTCACCACCGTCACACTCCGACTGACTGCTTTTACTTCATCTTTTCAAAAGAGAGTCTGGATTTAGTCAACTAAACCTGGTCTTGGGTGATTTTGTTGTACAGGTATGTTTACTGTGAGTCAACTGTACGTGCCATTTTAATCATTTTAAAGGGCACCTTTTTTCAAGATTTAAGATAATGCTTTTGTGTCTCCAGAATGTGTCTGTAAAGTTTCAACTCGAAACACCCATCAGATTATTTATTATACCTTTGTGTATATTAGAAATTTGAGCTTTTTTGGCTTTGTAGCTGTTTTGGTGCCTGTGCCTTTAATGCAAATGAGCTGCTTCTCCCCGCCCACCGTTCCCACGTGCATGTCAGAGCCAAAGAGATCGCTCACTATGGGCTATATGCATGGCAGTGCGTGACGCATTTCTGGTGAAATGTAAGGCCGCTGGCTTATTTCCACCTATCGTACAGTAGTGCTACTACAGGAACACTACTGATCAAAACAACTAACGTTTTGGAGAGTTGTCTTAATGTTTTATGCCATTGTAGCCCACTTATATACGTTTACGTCAGCTACATAAATATGACATCTAAACGTTTGAAAGTGTCATTTCAAAGACGTAAGAACAGTACTTCTAGCTACCACTGCCATGTTCAGCCACGTACAGCGTCAGAGACATTTAACTCTTACCTCAGTTTCTACGTTTCCAAAAGACAAAGTCGTGCAGAAGAGGTGGGTTGTTATTATTCGACGTGTGTTGCTGACATTTCCAGTCTAGCGACCTGATCGAGGCTAAAGTGCCAATCGGATGCGATTTTATGGCGGGGCCTCACGGTGGCGCAGTAGGTAGCACGTTCGCCTCACAGCAAGAAGGTCGCTGGTTCGAGCCTCGGATGGCTCAGTTGGCGTTTCTGTGTGGAGTTTGCATGTTCTCCCCGTGTTGGCGTGGGTTTCCTCCGGGTGCTCCGGTTTCCCCCACAAGTCCAAAGACATGCGGTATAGTGGAATTGGGTAAGCTAAATTGTCCGTAGTGTATGTGTATGTACATGTACATATGCTGGATAAGATGGCGGTTCATTCCGCTGTGGCGACCCCAGATTAATAAAGGGACTAAGCCGAAATGAAAATGAATGAATGAATGAGCTTTTATGGCAAATAATAGTTTATTTTCATTGCCTTTAAAGTGAAAAAACTGAACTTATACATACAAACATTTCTTAAGCTACTTTATAATTGCTATTTTTTTATTCAGAATTAAGCTTAATTTATATTATTCATTGTACATAACATTAAATATTATTCACTGTATATCATTTGAAATTAAATAGTCAAAAAATGTCAAATATTCAGATGAACGGAAACGATAACATTGAATCAGTTGTTTTCTCAGCACGGTGCCTCTTCTGTTATTGGTTCATAGAGAGGTATATTGGCAGATACCATTTAAAAATATATATATAATAATTAATAAAAATCACACCTCTGTTTCAAGGAACTTAACACAGAATTGTCTCTGTAAATGCGTTGCGCAAACATGTCATTGTGGGCACAGATGACGAAGTTACACCATTCCATGCCTGTGATAAGCAACTGCCCCTGCTCTTGCCAATAATGAGGATGGCTTTCCTTCAGTTTATAAATCCCGTGATTCATTTTCTGATACCAGCAGTCAGTGAAGCTTTCTGCATTTGGGCATTTAAAGTATTGTCATTACTCACACCCATGTTGTTTCAACCCCATACGACTTTTGTTCATTTTAAGAGCACAAGTTTTAGCATTTACAGAACATGTTAAAGAACTGTAAGTCTCACACAGAAAACTGATTACGCCTGTATTGGAAAAAAAGGTGGATAATAACATCTAATATAATAAAATAATATAATAGATAATATTGGCAAATAATGGGCAACACGGTGGCGAAGTGGGTAGCACAATCGCCTCACAGCAAGAAGGTCGCTGGTTCGAGCCCCGGCTAGGTCAGTTGGCATTTCTGTGTGGAGTTTGCATGTTCTCCCTGTGTTGGGGTGGGTTTTCTCCGGGTGCTCCGGTTTCCCCCACAAGTCCAAAGACATGCGGTATAGGTGAATTGGGTA
>CAIGQW010049849.1:0-11869 GCA_903798125.1 Danio choprae
CCCCGCGACCCGGCCCCGGAAAAGTGGTTGAAAATGAATGAATTAATGAATGAATGTTTCGCTTCATGTAGGTCCGTCAAGGCGTACCATTTTAGTTAACCACGTGCTTGAGTTTTTGTTTTATTAAAATAATAAAAATCCCACAATTGCGAAGTTTAATAGCTAACTGATGGCTCTTAAACAAAATGCAACAATAACTACTGCAATTTTGGATGTTTTTTTAGATTTTATGTTTTGTAGGACTCTAAAGATTTGTTTGGTAAATTCAGATGTGCACTAATGTTCTTCTAGGTCAGCAGTGGTTTCGGTTTTCAGATCATTCAGATAGCAGTGAACCATGAGCTTTACTGATGCAAGAGAAGCCTGAAGTTTCTTAATATCGACACCAGGCCTTTAACTTCCTGCAGAAGTTGTCGCTGCGGTCTTAAATGTTAGTCACTAGAAATAGTTTACTTGTTAGATTCTGGTTAGAGATTAAGGCTCATAAAGTGGTTCTTTTCAGCAGCAGATGTAAAGTAATGTATTTCAATCACCTGCTGATTGGTGCTGCACTGTTAGATTGCTGCAATTGTACTTGCTGCAAAAACAGTAAAAGGACACATTCTCTCTGACCCACTGCTGTAATGTACACCGTATTGTAGGTAATTCAAGAGTTCGCACTTAGCTGATGATTGATTATAAAGCTTGTTTGGCATGCTGTCCCGGGAGAGAGCCCTGAGCTCACGAGATCCTTGAGCCCTGGGTTCCCTCCCATTTGCAGGGTGATGATCTCTATGAGGGGCCTCACAGTGGCGCAGTGGGTAGCACATTCGCCTCACAGCAAGAAGGTCGCTGATCGCTGGTTCGAGCCTCGGCTGGGTCAGTTGGCCTTTCTGTGTGGAGTTTGCATGTTCTCCCTGTGTTGGCGTGGGTTTCCTCCGGGTGCTCCGGTTTCCCCCACAAGTCCAAAGACATGCGGTACAGGTGAATTGGGTAAGCTAAATTGTCTGTAGTGTATGAGTGTGAATGGGTGTGTATGGATGTTTCCCAGAGATGGGTTGCAGCTGGAAGTAAAACATATGCTGCATCCGCTGCGTAAAACATATGCTGGATAAGTTGGCGGTTCATTCCGCTGTGGCGACCCCAGATTAATAAAGGGACTAAGCCGAAATGAAAATGAATGATCTCTATGAACTCCCCCAACTTATTTCTGGCTAAAAGAATGGCTAAAAAGAGATGTATACTAAGAGCTTGGCTATGGTATCGATTTGGTGTGTTCACTGTGGTGTGTGACTGTGGGAGGAAACCGGAGAACCCGGGGAAAACCCACGCGAGCACCAGGAAAACGAGCAAACTCTGCACAGAAACTGGTTTAGTTGGGACTTTAACTAGAGACATTCTTGCTGTGAGGCGACAGTGTTAATCACTGGGCCACCGTGTCGCCCATCTGGAAAGGAGGAGGAGGAATAGGGGTTTGGGGGGGTGATTCTTCAAAACGAAGATACTGAGATAAGAGAACTGTGGTAATTTATGGTGATATAGGAATCATCTGATTGGTGGATCAATCGTCAGCTGATGCGGGACCAGCTGTGAGCAATCATGAGCACGTGATCCTCTTGAAATGAGTTTATAAATAAACTTCACTTAAGTCCCATGGGCAAGACTTTTCACCATTAAGCTGTTAAAAGCTTGATTTTGAGTGTCCATTTAATTAAACCACATTGTGAATAGAGTTTCATAGATATGAATGAAGTAAAAACATTGGTAAAAACGAAGGTTCTTTATTGGCGTCAACGGTTTTTTGAATCTTCAATATCAATTAACTTTTCATGCAAAAAAACTGTTAATGAAATATTAACTGTAATAATTGTTATGATCAATTAGTCCTGGCAGCATATGTTTTTAGGTCATTGTAACTTGGAAATATAAGTTAGAACATGATTAACTTAGTTTAATAAGTTACGCAAGCTGTTTTATGTCAGTTTAACATAATATAAGGTCAATGGACTCATAAGGTTAATTTGATTCAGCTTAATTTAAGGCAATTGTTTACAGTTTCTTTAGTTTATGAAAATATTCTTCACATTGTGGAAAAAGAAAATTATTGATCTTTGATGAATCATTTACTGTGTTTTTTTAGTAGTGGTGGTGATGCAACTTAATTGTTTGTAGAAATGGAGTGGGTTAAACATAAAACAATTAATTTAATTGAGTTACATGTTTATGTTGGGACAACATAGAGGATTGCGTGGAACCCTGCATGTTTACAGCGGTATGGGATTAAAGCATTTCATTTTTGACTTCATTTTGAAATGTGTAGTTGTCACTTTTATTAATAGATTAACTGTGAAAATATAATTGTGTTTAGGTTTATTTAACGTCACACACTGTTTTGAAAACCTTATGAGCGCACTTGTTTTCTTGTAAATTCTGCTGATTTCATCAAATCAAGGAATGCAGAGATCGTCTTAAGAGGTTAACACTTTAGTGTCAACATTATTTTGGAGATGGTATAAGAATTTGGGAGAGTGTTGCATTTTAACATGACTGTGTGTGGAATGGACAATTGCTAAAGAAAAGCAAAAAATGTAGCAAAAATGTCCAACGCGAGTGCAAGTAAATCACAAAGAAAACAACATAATTTATCAAATAAGAGTTCCAAGCTCGGATATTTCCATCCTTTCAATATATATATACATTTTAGGCAATCTCAAAAATAATAATAAATCCTTAACACATTATTTAAAATATATTTCAAACGGTATAACACAGTTCTTGCGTTTATTAGTTATACTTAAAATTTAATTATAACCAGACAAAAAATATATATAGCGCATGTTAATGAGACTTAAATAGTGAATGTGATAAATCTCTACGATTTACGGGTGGGGAAAAAAAAAAGATAATAATAGTATGTTAGGTAAAAATCTACGTGTTTATCCTTGTAATTTTTTAAAGTCGCATTATATAATTCCTGCTTAATGATGAGGAATGAACTAAAACCGCTCTTTGAAAGACTGTATGGGTGGCTCTTAAAAGAGCCGTTGAGTAGAAGTTAACTCAGCACATTACTTGGAGCTGGTGTACTTGGTGACGGCCTTCGTGCCCTCAGACACGGCGTGTTTGGCCAGTTCCCCGGGCAGCAGCAGACGCACGGCGGTCTGGATCTCTCTCGATGTGATGGTGGAGCGCTTGTTGTAGTGAGCGAGACGAGACGCCTCACCCGCGATGCGCTCGAAGATGTCGTTGACGAACGAGTTCATGATTCCCATCGCCTTTGAGGAGATTCCGGTGTCAGGATGAACCTGCTTCAGCACTTTGTACACGTAGATGGCGTAGCTCTCCTTCCTGGTTCTCTTGCGCTTCTTTCCTCCTTTACCGGCGGTTTTAGTCACCGCCTTCTTAGAGCCCTTCTTGGGCGCGGATTTCGCTGGTTCAGGCATGTTGAAAGAACGTAAGATTTCAAATCTGAATGTCAGCAGTTCACAACACATAGGCTTTTATCCCCTGCCCTATGCTAATTTGAGAGAGGATTAACGACTGATTACGATTGGGTGTCTTCATGACCGCACCCATAGAGTGGAATCATTGGACAGATTTAACCTTTCGTCACACAAAGGACAGCCAATAAAAAGACTTTAAAGTTAATCCCGCCCATCGACAGTTAGCGCCCTCTCCGCCTGCATTTCTTTGTTTTTTCAGAAAGAGGAAATGTAAATTTGTATGAAACATTTGCTTAAACACATGGCGCTTATTAATAATTAATGGAGTTATATGTAGCGTTTATATTTGTAACTGCATTGAGTATTTAAAGACCACATTGACATTTTAATCTCATGGTATAGTTTTGTATATTATAAAGCGCATATATTTATCACGCATAATATAATACAATTTAACACTTGGAAACTTGTTCTTAAAGTGAAAGTGTATGTGGCTCTTAAAAGAGCCGTTGCTGTTGTTTGAATTAGAGATGTGTGTGCGTCCCTGTCGCTTCAGCGCATACACAACATCCATAGCGGTAACGGTCTTCCTCTTGGCGTGTTCAGTGTAGGTCACAGCATCACGAATAACGTTCTCCAGGAACACCTTCAACACACCGCGCGTCTTGTCGTAGAATTGGACTTCATCAATTAGACACTATCAGACTGGAGGTTTTGGATACCAGAAAATAGACTTTATTCAACATAATATATGTTCATCCTTTGCGAATATGCAAAGTACATCAGTGTCAGAAAGGTTTTATGAGATTTGTAGTTTGCAATATGGAGTTGTCTATTAGTAATTATGTGAAATGTTTGGATGTTTGTCTGTGATCTTTTAAAAGGAATGGGTGACTGAGATGGTTTATAACTACATGGTGGTGTTTGTTTGCTTACTGCAGCAATAAAAACAACCACCAAAAAAAAAAACAGAAAGCACATTATGGACATAAACCCCCAGCAAATAAAGGGATTCTGATAATCCGTATAAAACATTGCACTGCACAGTACCTGCATTTACTGAAGTTCCTGGTCCATCATGATGTGAAACATGACCTGCATTTTGATTTGGATCTGAATGAGCGGAGGACATCAGACCTAAAACAGAAGAACAGAAATAAATGAAGCATTGTCATTAACACTTTGCAAATGACCATATTTTAACTGAAGGTGTTTATATGCCATTTGTGTGTTTTGATTCATTTTTCGCTGTCAAAATTAGATTATTTTAAATTTATACCACTAATTGTCTTCTCACTGTATCTAAATCAGTGTGCACACAGTAAAGGGTCCAGCCATTCATGCACAATTAAATAGATATCATATCTCTCTCTATGTTTGTTTTATGAAAAGGAGCTTGTTTGTTTACCAAAAAATCCCACTTGATATTAGGTGGCCTTAACTTAATGGTACTTAATGTATAGCAGAACACTTGTGGTGCTCTTGAGGTGGGATACAGGTAGGGTTCAGAACAGGTTTGGTGGTATGTATAGGTTTAAGGGTGAGTTAAGGTGTAAGGCAGGGTTGTCCATACTGTCCTGGAGGGTCGGCGTCCTGCATAGTTTAGCTCCAACTTCCTTCAGCACGCCTGCCTGGAAGTTTTAGTATACCTGGAAAGAGCTTGATTAGCTGGTTCAGGTGTGTTTAATTGGGGTTGGAACTAAAATATGCAGGGCACCGGCCTTCCAGGACCGGGTTTGGACACCTCTGTTGTAAAGGATAGTCAACAGTCTACAAATTCAACCATTCATTTTCCTTCGACTTAGTCTCTTTATTCATCAGGGGTCGCCACAGTGGAACGAACCGCCAACTTATCCAGCATATGTTTTAGACAAAAGATGCCCTTCCAGCTGCAACCTAGTACTGGGAAACACCCATACACTCTCACATACACACTCATACACTACGGCCAATTTAGTTTATTCAACTGACCCATAGCGCATGTGTTTGGACTGTGGGGGAAACTGGAGCACCCGGAGGAAACCCACGCAAACACAGTGAGATCGTGCAGACTCCACACAGAAATGCCAACTGGCCCAGCTGGGACTTGAACCAGTGACCTTCTTGCTGTGAGGCGACAGTGCTAACCACTGAGCCACCGTGTCGCCTTCAGTGTACAAATGTAATTACAGAAATTAATTATAGATGTGATTACATGCAGATATTTAATCAAGTATAACTATAATGTAAAATCATGTGTTTACACAATAAGTACATTGTAACAAATGATCGATTTCAGTGTAAGTACATATTAGTTAAGGCCACCTAAGATGAAGTAGGGACTAATAAAGGGACTAAGCCGAAAAGAAAATGAATGAATGAATGATATGCATACAATGTGTTCGATTGTATTATAGTAATGTTATGCAGTTTCCACATGCACTGCCAGCTGCTTCTGCAGTACAGTATTTAGGTGTCAACTCTGATGAACCAGGCTGCTGATCACAATCAAAAAAAGAAACCAATAAAATGCAGCAAGAGCACCACATACTGAAAATGGAAAAACAACCAGTGTTCATCTACGCATTTGTGACAGGATTAAAACAGACCTGCAGCTTTATTTTGAAGAAGTAGATTAAACTTTTACTTCTTCTTTAAAATGAGGCTTGTGGAAAAACATGATTCATTTTAGAAGTGAGAAGTGCTTCTTCATCCAGGCCTTCCTGAACAGAGACAGGTGGATGGATAATAAGGGAAGTCTGTAAAATAGTTCATGTAAGCCTTTGCTATTGTGGTTGTAGTTCAGTCAGAGACCAGAAGTCAAACCACAGTCATCAGCTCAACTTTTATTCAGGCCACTAATTAGGCATTTTCAGACTATGGGCATTTCTGTAGTCAGACGAACATGACTTCATTGCTGAGCTGGATGAAGACACGGGGACATGTGGAAATATAAATGATGTGTACTGCAGTAAACATGACTGTTCATGCTGTACCAATCTATCAGGCAAACAGAGCTTACTGCTTTATTCGTCTAGAAGGAATATCACACCACTCACCACAAACACCATCACACCACACTGCAATCACATGTGGCACTGTGGGGTATTATTAATCTTTTATATATGTCAAACTCATATTGATGAAGTTTTAAACATCTAATGATTCCACAGATGAGGCTTATGATGGCAGCTGATTAGCCACATGGGTTTATTCGGCAAATGCGTTTCCACCTCTCAATATTTGCATGAACTCTTTCACACAAGTCCAGAATCACATTAAGCAAGTGTAAAAACCTTGTGCAAATTAACGGATTTCATCCAAAATTGGGCATGTTCGTCACTCATTACTTACAATTCATAAAAGTGCATTAACAATGCGTAATGGAAACCGAGATATTGATAATAAAGTTTTACCTCATTTGTTGAATGACTTCCTAACGAGTCGCCGAACAAAACACTTTTCCAACCCCCTCCTTTGTGTGATGCTAGTCTGCGGTGATTGGTTGGACGACCAGGCCTGTTGTGATTGGTCTACTGCATGCAGCACATGTTCACAATTACAGCTTATACACGATAAGCTGTAATTGTGAACGTGCTGCATGCAGTAGACATGAAGCATGAAGGTTTTATACATTGTATAAACGGACAAAATTGAAGCAGCTTGGGAGTTGTTTAATAAAATTAAAAACATTTTGTGGACTTTTTCTAAAGCAGCACAAACGCTTAAAAATATGGCGCTCATTTCATCACCAGAACTGTATTGAACGTTCATTTTCCAACTGCTTTATAAATGCGAAGACGGCATTGATATATTTTAACTTAATCCGTAACATATTTAATACGCATAATTTATGAACATTCAAACGCTTGCAAACTCGTTCTTAAAGAGAAAGCATGGGTGACTTTCCTAATCATTTTACCATCTTTCCTCGGCTAGTAAACACGACGAAATGTGCTTGGCTACCGGACCTAGTTGAAACCAACTTGGGAGGTTCTTAACGTTACGTTACAGGTTTTAATTGTTCCGTCATACAAAACTTAACTACTAATACAATGAAGGTAACTAAGTTTATACGAAAATTGCAGCCAATTGATTGTGTATTTAAATGTACATTTTCGAATGATTAAGCAATTAGGCGAATTTAAGCTTTCCTTTACTATACTAGTCATGATTTCATTAAAAAAAAAAAAGGGAAAAAAAGAAAAACATCTAATTTCAGTTAAAGCAAGAAACAATTTTTGTGGAAACTTCTTTCACTGATATTTAGTGGCTCTTAAAAGAGCCTTTGTGTTTAGGTCAGCAGGAGTTTAGGCGCGCTCTCCGCGGATGCGGCGGGCCAGCTGGATGTCTTTAGGCATGATGGTGACCCTCTTGGCGTGGATGGCGCACAAGTTTGTGTCCTCAAACAGACCCACCAAATAAGCCTCGCTGGCCTCCTGCAGGGCCATGACGGCGGAACTCTGGAAACGCAGATCAGTCTTGAAATCTTGAGCGATTTCCCTCACCAGACGCTGGAAGGGCAATTTGCGGATCAGCAGTTCAGTGGACTTCTGATAACGGCGGATCTCTCTCAGAGCCACGGTACCAGGCCTATAACGATGAGGCTTCTTAACGCCGCCGGTGGCCGGTGCGCTTTTGCGGGCAGCCTTAGTAGCGAGCTGCTTCCTTGGAGCTTTTCCTCCGGTGGATTTACGTGCGGTCTGCTTTGTTCTTGCCATTGTCGATGAACCACCAGTTCACTATGGTACAGAATAACGTGATTTTTACGCAGAGACAGCCTTTTAACCTCTCCAGCTGCATTGAACAGTGTCTGTAAAAGCATTTGATTGGCTGTTACATTTACATTACAGTGTGACGTGTGCATTCTGACCAATGGCTATGCGGGGATTTTTTTCGAACAGACGAGCGGTGCCGGCTGGTGTTCCCGCTCAAAAAATAATAATTAGGATAAGTTTTCTTTGCATGCAAAGTAATGGCGAAACTTGACATCCTTTTATTATCATGTGGATTTATTTGTTAATCAGGTAAAAAAGGTTCATGTTCAATCCTCGACAGTATTTGAAAATAAGCTAACAGAGATGTAGAGTTGTATGAAAAACTTAAATCATTTTCAGACATGAGTGAAGGCTTCAAGTGGGAATTGGTTGTGGAAAAACAGATTTGAGCTGATTTGTTCTGAATTAGTGCTGCAACCAGTATTGTATTTTAGGCCTTTAATTATGAGTAAATTGATAAAATGCATGAGAAATCTAGTTTAATTAATCATGGCTATCCTCATTAGGGATGTTTTCAAACTGAACTATTTATTTACATTTCCTGTCCTGTTCATTGTTCTGGTGATTTCTTTAGTTGCTGTTTCAAGCATGTAAAGTATGGATACACCACAGTATATTTGTCTAATCCTGAAATGCACAGAGATTGTTGAAATAATGCTCTTTACTGTTATGTGAGTGGCTCTTAAAAGAGCCGTTTGGTGTTTGGAAGAATCGAGCAGAAATAGTCGATTACTTCTTCTTGGGAGCCGCCTTTTTAGGCTTCGCCGCCTTAGGTTTGGCCGTTTTGGGTTTGACTGCCTTCACCTTCTTGGGGCTCTTGGCTGCTTTCTTGGCCGCTGCTGGTTTCTTTGCCTTCTTGGGGCTCTTGGTCGCCTTCTTAGCAGCCGCTGGCTTCTTGGCTTTCTTGGGGATCTTTGTCGCCTTCTTCACTGATGTGGCCGCCGGTTTCTTCGCCTTCTTTGGGGACTTCTTAGCGGCGGGTTTCTTGGCAGCAGGCTTCTTTGCTTTCACGGCGGTTTTCTTGGCTGCCTTCTTGGGCTCGGCTTGCTTCTTGTTGAGCTTGAATGAACCGGAGGCGCCTGTGCCTTTGGTCTGGGCCAGAGTGCCGTTGATCACCAAGGCCTTGACGGCGGTTTTGACGCGGGAGTTGTTCTTCTCCACATCATATCCGCCGGCAGAGAGAGCCTTCTTCAGGGCTGCGAGAGACACGCCGTTTCTCTCCTTGGATGCGGTCACAGTTTTGACGATGAGGTCGCGGACATTTGGGCCCGCTTTTTTGGGCTTAGACGCCGCTTTCTTCTTAGGAGCTTTAGCCGGAGAGGCAGCGGGAGCTGGAGCGGTTTCAGCCATTTCTCTGAGCAGGAACCTTCACCTACAACTAGCAGTGAATAATGATGCTCTGCTGAGCGGCGCTGTGAACTTAACTGTCACATGAGAACCGTGTAGACTCAATCACCGCTCTTCAGAAAATCGCCTCGACACAACACTTGTGCTTTCTCTGCTTAAACACAGAGCAAAACAAGTGCAATAAAATATTTTTCAGCAGACTAGAAAGACCTTATTGATATGAAGAGGGTCAATGCTTGTTCGTGGACTTCATATAGGAGACGCTCTGAATTTAGTTTTAGTTTTATGGAATCATTAACCCTCTGTTCTTTCACTGAAGTTGTTTTACTATGTACATACGACCTGTGGAAAAATAAAACAAGATGTGCAGCAAGAGCTATTTGTTTTTTTCTTTCTTTTTAACATAAGACCCTTTCATCTTTTATATTTTGTTTGTGTAGACTTCAGACGCTATGAATATATTAACAACATGCATAATCATGATCACTTAAATACGTTCTCTACATTACATTATACATATTTGGTTAAATTGTACTCTATGAAAAAAAGAAATTAAATCTCTGAACCTTATATAATTTTTTATTAGATCAAACCTTGATTGGAGTTTACTGAAGTCACTATTTCCGGCCTTTTAACTAACCTGTAATCTCTTCAGGTTTGTAAACAAAACAACCTTAATTGCAGTATTTTTGGCACTCCATAAACAACTTCCAAACGAAGTAACGAATTAGAAATTAAATAGTTAGAAAAGGCTTTTATTAGACGTTACGCTTAATCAAAAGTTAAAGAAAGGGGAAAAAAATGAGAATTTTTACAGCGTACACACTGAGCGGAGACCCGCATTTGGCTAATGAGTAGTCAGACCACATGTAGAACAAAATGCTCTTCAGATGAGAATATGGGTGGCTCTTAAAAGAGCCTTTGGGTCGAAGCTGATGAATGCGTTACTTGGAGCTGGTGTACTTGGTGACGGCCTTTGTGCCCTCAGACACGGCGTGTTTGGCCAGTTCTCCTGGCAGCAACAGACGCACGGCGGTCTGGATCTCTCTCGATGTGATGGTGGAGCGCTTATTGTAGTGAGCGAGACGAGACGCCTCACCGGCGATGCGCTCGAAGATGTCGTTGACGAACGAGTTCATGATTCCCATCGCCTTCGAGGAGATTCCGGTATCAGGATGAACCTGCTTCAGCACTTTGTACACGTAGATGGCGTAGCTCTCCTTTCTGGTCCTCTTGCGCTTCTTTCCTCCTTTACCGGCGGTTTTAGTCACCGCCTTCTTAGAGCCCTTCTTGGGCGCGGACTTGGCTGGTTCAGGCATTATAATTTGAGATACTCTTAAAGCAAATAACCTCTCAATTGAACACCCTGGCTATTTATTAGGCCATTATGCAAATTTCAGCAGGAGTAACCAGCCTTCTCTGATTAGTGCATTGGAGCAAAAAAAAAAATGTCTGCCGCTGATTTCATTGGTCATAAAGAAAACCAGCCTAAAGCAGATCTACCAATAGCATGCCTTGAAACTGTAGGCCCCGCCCATGAGTCAGTTCTGCATAGATAACAGGCGTTCATCGCTTTGTTTTCCCGTTCAGAATAAGTTTTTTTTTTTTAAATCATTAAATTATTTTATTTATTGGAAAATAAACAAATAACTGACGCAAATAACTACTTGCTGGTAACAAGCGCCACATTTAATCGAATTATAATATCATAGATGTTTCTGCAAGCAAAAGCACAGCATCGCTCCATATCCGGTATTCTTAATATTCCGGCTAAAAATATTATAATGGTCTTTGAGCAAGCTTTACGCACACACAGAACTAGAAAATTAAGTTAACCTACAGACTTTTAACAATCTAAAAATGTAACATGTTAACAAACAACATGTTCGGTTTTCACGTATTTAATAAATTAATGCAGGTTGACAAACGCATGTCGTAGTTTAAAAAGACTATATATGGCAGGTTGACGTATAAGCCAGATTTTTTTTATTTTCTTATTTACTTTTAAGGTTAAGCATTACACAAATTACCCTGACTTGTACTGACTCTTACATTTTTAAAAACATATGTGGTCTTTTAGTTTTAGTATTGGAAATAGGATATATTTACCAATTTGCTACATTTGTGCCTAAAATTGTCATATAGTGTGACATTAGTTATTCTGTATAAAATGAAAATGTATACTTTCCCTAAGTAACCAACTTCATTATAAATCTGTAACATTACTATCTTAAGATTTATATATATTTTAAGTGCAGATTCATTAGATTAGATGTAGAATTTTCTACATAATCGTGCAAAGAAAGACATTTCTCCAGTCATTCATTCATTCATTCATTCATT
>CAIGQW010049857.1:0-14041 GCA_903798125.1 Danio choprae
ATATATATATATATATATGATTGGAAAAAGGTATGGTTAACTCCTAATCAATATTATATTACAAATAAAATAATTATCATTCAAAAAAATTATTTAATGAATTATCATTAATTATCATTCAAAACTTATACACAGCATTTACCAAGCCAAAATTTATTTGATAGCATTTAAATCTGACATTGACTTAATTGCTCTTTTTGTGCTAGTTTCCCTGAAACAGTGATTTGTTTTGGCATTGTCCTTTTGTTAAACATTTTTTTAAAGATCAGTGGTAATAGCTAAAAATCGGAAAATACTTCCTACATTGGGTGCAAAAATATTTATATAGTTCACAAACGTTAAACCTTATTCTCACGAAAGCAGCACGAACAAGTTCAATACTGTTTACATCCTTCTTTTAAATAAAAATGTCTACATCTTACGAGAACTACAAGATCCAGGGGGCAAGTTTTCATTATGTCATTTCCTTCGTTGCAATCTCACTCACGAGTGCCATCTTTCGTTAATCGTATCGTAGTAGTTTGTTTTTGTTTCACGTCATTTTTTGATGTTTATTAAGCTGCGAATGCACACAGGACCCGTGACCATAGAAATATAAAATGTATCCGTGATCATAGACATTAATTGGCGGCCGCATTGAGGATTGAAGACCGAAACGACCGATGGGACGTCTCGCTTTATATTAGATGTCTATGCCCATGACCATAGTGACGACCGATCAACGCTTCCGGGTGCTGGAAGGGATTCGACGGAAGTTAACGATAATAATTTGTTTTACTTATTAAATACCACTTAAATTGTGTATTATTAATGTATACACATACCTCTCACAGTAAAATAAAAACAGCGATTGTTGCTGTACAGTGTCACAAAATTATGCAGTATTGATGTACGCATGCCCAAGCGGTCGCAGATATTTTCCTTATACACTTTGCCACCTTACCGCCACGATTTAAAAGTCAGTTGTAGATCACATTCAGCATTAGAGCAACAAGGATATAGTAGACCTCAGCATCAATCGTTAAACATTAAACATTTAGTAATAGACTTGTAGTTTAGACTTCTGTGGCATTTCTACGCTCGAAAACATGACCTTGTCACCAGAAAAAGCAAATGAGTTGAAACAAATAATTCATGACCATTTAATTAAGGTAAGTTAAACTTTGTTGTTACTCCCAAGGCATGACGTTTGTTATTCGTGCTACATTTATATTTACAAGATCTGCTGCTGTTTTTGTGTTAGTGGGTGGGTCACATAAAAGCTCACGTCCAAATTATTAGTAATTATTGGGTGTTATTTGACCTCACATTAATGTAGACAATGATGTTTTTTTATTTCTATTATTCTTTAAAAAGTAGTTGTAGACAAGCGAGATTTAAGTGGCAAAAAAGATTGTGTGGTGATCCTAATACATAATCTAAATTGTACATAACCTTTTTATTTTTATTTCATTATTAGAGATGTTCTTATAATCTTATAATTTTTGCAATTGACGTCAAAGGATTTAAATAATTTACATATTTTCAGAACATTTTAAAGGATGGAGTAATATACATTAATTTTGTCTTATAAAAGGTCTCAAGAAAAATTTAAATAACCAATTTTAATTTATGTTTAACTTTAATGCACTATTAAGCATATCACAACCAGTTTTATAAAAATAAATCATGCATTCGTCAAGGTTATTTATTTATTAAAATGACTAAAAATCAGCTGATATCCATTTCCAAAAGTCATCAGATTATTTGCAAGTGCAAAATAAATGTACTAGATCTTAAGGTTCAGTATTACAAAAACACTTCAAAAAGTCTTCTTTATTTATCAATGAACACATTGCAGGAAATAGAACATGTGATATTTTGAAATTGATTTTACCTTATTTAGGAGTAAAAATGCATTACTCCTTGACCAAATTTCATCAACAAAAACGCTGTTCATCAACAAAAGAAAAATGTGTATTGCTTTTGGAAAACAACTAATGTACTGGAAAATACATTTTCTGATGCCAATTGCAAAAACTGCTATAAAAACTGCCATGGGTTATAAGAAGGATGGGTTTTTATTAGGTAAAAGCAGTTTAATAGAGTAGCTATTCACAATTGAATTAAAATCATAACGCAAAACAGTCCATGAAGATGAAATAAGTTTCTTATAAGTTTAAATCACAACATTGCTATTTAGCAAATCTGAAACAAAAGTAATTACCTTGTCAAACCAATATTTTTGAAAATATGCAAAAGTTTTTATATAACACATGTTGATTATTCCATAAAATGCAAGTATGTTAAGAAAAGTTTATAATTGAAAGGTTTATTACATTTAAAGTCACAAGATAGTAAATAAATGTAATCCACCACATTTTTAAATGAAACATTTGAAATATAGAACCATAGTGAATTATTCTGGGCAAATCTTATCAAATTGAATATAAAAAAATGGTATTAATAGTAGTAAAATCAAGAACATTGAGTCGACCTTTTGAAAAAGTGCTCTATTGGATTGAGATCTGGTGACTGTGGAGGCCATTTGAGTACAGGGAACTCATTGTCATGTTCAAGAAACTAGTCTGAGATGATTTGTGCTTTATGACATGGTGCGATATCCTGCTGGAAGTAGCTATCAGAAGATGAGAACACTGTGGTTATAAAGGGATGGACATGGTCAGCAACAATGCTCAGGTAGGCTGTGGCTTTGACACAATACTCAGTTGGTACTAATAGGCCCAAAGTGTGCCAAGAAAATATCCACCACAGCATTACACTGCCACCACCAGCCTTACCCATTGATACAAGGCAGGGTGGATCCATGCTTTCATGTTGTTGACGCCAAGTTCTGACTTCACCATCTAAATGTCACAGGAGAATTCCAGATTCATCGGGCCAGGCAACTTTTTTTTAATCTTCTATGGTCCAATTTTGGTGAATCTGTGCGAATTGTAGCCTCAGTTTCCTGTTCTTAGCTGACAGGAGTGGCATCCGGTGTGGTCTCCTGCTTCTGTAGCCCATCAGCCTCAAGGTTTGGTGTGTTGTGCCTTCAGAGATGCTCTTCTGCATACCTTGGTTGTAACGAGCAGTTATTTGAATTACTGTTGCCTTTTTATCAGCTCGAACCAGTCTGGCCATTCTCCTCTGACCTCTGGCATCAACAAGGCATTTGCACCCAAAGAACTGCCACTCACTGGATATTTTCTCTTTTTCAGACCATTCTCTGTAAACCCAAGAAATGGTTGTGCAGTTTTTGAAATACTCAGACCAGCCCATCTGGCATTAACAACCATACCACATTCAATGTCATTTCAATCACCTTTCTTCCGCATTCTGATGCTCGGTTTGAACTGCAATAGATTGTCTTGACCATGTCTGCATGCCTAAATGCATTGAGTTGCTGCCATGTGATTGTCTGATTAGAAATTTGCATTAACGAGCAGTTGAACAGGTGTACGTAATAAAGTGCCCAGTGAGTGAATATAGGTTGAATTCTTTTCTCCAAATTCTAGTCATTTTGCTCTATACCTGATGAAGGCACCTTTGGCCATTTCTAAAGAGCATCAAGGTCTTCCTTCATTGTATACAGCTGATCTTTCTTCTGCTTTCTAGGAGACGATAGACATAACATTTTATTTATTTCCTTAATAATGCATCCAATTAAGGAATGCTGTTATAAAAATCATTTATGATCAAATTAAGGGTGTTAACATTGAGTCTTGGAGAAAATCTATCTAAATGTAAACCAGACTTTATTAAAGTACCCTCTAACAAAAATACAGCTGAAGGATATTTCAAATATAAAAACTATTTTATGGACAAAGTTTGATCAAAGCTATATACGTTACATAAAGCAGTGATCACTTCTCCATCTTGAACAATGGCTCATCCATCTGCCCTCAAAAGAAAAATTCTTTATTCCAAATAAATTTGGAGGTCATCCTCTAAAGTTCTATGAAATGATCTTTAGGGGGAGAAAAGGATATATGGAAAATAGAACATTTAACCGACCGAGTACATTCATCTTTAATTAATCAGAATCAGAATCAGAATGGGTTTTATTGCCAAGTGTGCTTACACACAAGGAATTTGTTTTGGCTACAGAACACGAGATAAATATGAAAAAGACAACAAACATTAAACAGAGATGCAATCAGTCAAAAAGCTCTGGATGATGAATTGTATGTACAGATTTGTTATAAATATACAAGTTATAAGGTGCTGTGTACAACTGCGTAGAAAGGTATTGCACTGTAAATTGTTATAAGGTGTTGTGTACGAGTGCGTATGAGAAAGTATTGCACTGTAAATTGTTATAAGGTGATGTGTACGAGTGCGTATGAGAAAGTTTATTGCACATTTATTGCACAGTAGGGGAATATTTAACTGTTCATGAGGTAGATGGCCTGAGGAAAGAAACTTTTCGTGTGTCTGGCTGTTTTTGTGCTTGGTGTTCTGTAGCGCCGACCAGACGGTAACAGTTCGAACAGGAAGTGCGCTGGGTGTGAGGGGTCCAGAGTGATATTGTAAGCCCTTTTACTCACTCTGGAAGAGTACAGTTCTTGAAGTGTAGGAAAGGTAGTGCCAGTGATTTGTTTAGCTGTCCGGACTATTCGCTGTAGTCTGCGGAGGTCGGTTTTGGCAGCTGAGCCGAACCAGACGGTGATTGAAGTGCAGAGGATGGATTGGATGACAGCTGAGTAGAACTGTACGAGCAGCTCCTGGGGCAGGTTAAACTTCCTCAGCTGACGGAGGAAGTACAGTCTCTGCTGGGCTTTCTTCACAATAGAGTCTATGTGAATGTCCCACTTCAGATCCTGAGAGATGGTGGTGCCCAGGAACCTAAATGACTCTACTGCAGCCACAGTGCTGTTCATGATGGTGAGTGGGGGGAGTGCAGGGGAGGTTCTCCTAAAGTCCACTATCATCTCCACCGTTTTGAGCGTGTTCAGCTCCAGGTTATTGCATCTGCACCATAAAGCCAGCCGATCCACCTCCTATCGGTATGCAGACTCGTCGCCGTTCCGGATGAGGCCGATAACAGTAGTGTCATCCGCAAACTTCAGGAGCTTAATGGAGGGTTTTTTTGCAGTGCAGTCGTTGGTGTATAAAGAGAAGAGTAGTGGGGAGAGGACACATCCCTGGGGGGCGCCGGTGCTGATGGTGCGGCTGTCGGATGTAATTTTGCCCATTCTGACTAGCTGTTGTCTATCTGTCAGAAAGCTGGTGATCCATTGACAGACAGAGCTAGGAACAGAGAGCTGGGTCAGTTTGTACTCGAGCATTGATGGGACAATGGTGTTGAAGGCAGAGCTGAAGTCCACAAACAGAATTCTTGCGTAGTTCCCTGGTTTGTCTAGATGTTGTAGGGTATAATGCAGTCCCATGTTGACTGCATCATCCACAGACCGGTTTGATCTATAGGCAAATTTCAGAGGGTCCAGCAGAGGTCCAGTGATGTCCTTCAGATATGCTAGCACCAGTCTTTCAAATGACTTCATGGCCACAGATGTTAAGGCCACAGGTCTGTAGTCATTGAGTCCTGAGATCTTTGGTTTTTTCATGGAACGCTTAAAGCAGGATGGAACAGTGTACTGTTTCAGTGATCTGTTGAAGATCTGTGAGAAAATGGAGGCCAGCTGGTCAGCGCAGGTTCTCAGACAGGCTGGTGAAACACCGTCTGGGCCTGGTGCTTTCCTTCTCTTCTGTTTCCTGAAGATCTGACGCACATTATCCTCACTTATCTGAAGTGCAGGCGGGGAGAGGGGGATGGCTGGAGGTGTTTATGGCTGTGTGGAGAGATGGTCATGGCGGGTGTGAGGTGTCTGGTCGGCGGTCTCAAATCTACAATAGAACATATTCAGCTCGTTTGCAAGATCTTTATTGCCGTCCATGCTGGGGGATGGTGTCTTGTAGTTAGTGATGTCCTTCAGGCCTTTCCACACTGATGCAGGGTCGTTGGCAGAAAACTGGTTTTCCAGCTTTTTGGCATAGCTCTTCTTAGCCACACCAATCTCCTTTGTCAGTGTGTTCCTGGCCTGATTGTACAGGACCCTGTCCCCACTCCTGTACGCATCCTCTTTGGCCTGACGAAGCTGTCTAAGTTTTGGTGTGAACCATGGTTTATCATTGTTAAATGATAAATAAGTCCTGGTAGGGATGCATAACTCCTCACAGAAACTGATCTATGATGTTACAGTCTCTGTGAGCTCGTCCAGGTCGGTGGCAGCAGCTTCAAATACACTCCAGTCAGTGCATTCAAAACAAGCTTGTAAGTCCTGTTCTGTGTCGTTGGTCCATCTCTTAACAGTCCTTAATACTGGCTTAGCAGTTTTAAGTTTTTGCCTGTAAGTTGGTAGAAGATGAACCAGGCAGTGGTCGGAGAGTCCTAGAGCTGCTCAGGCGACCGAGCGATATGCATCCTTTATTGTTGTGTAACAATGGTCCAAAATATTATTGTCTCTGGTGGGGCATGTGATATGCCATCTTTACGCCATCTTTAAGATGGCGCCGACGACGATGGCCGCCTTCGTGTCACGCTCTGCAGTTGTTATTGTTTTTTTGTTAGTTTGTCCTGTTTTTAGTCACATTCCTACAATTAGTTTCACCAGAGACTAATTGTTGGGCATTCGGATGCATACTCCACCAAATATCTTTCCAGATATAGACTTGTGTGATGTTTTGCTGGACATAGTAGTCGGCGGAGCTTTCGCTTTCAAATGCTTTCGGGCGCGCAGACGGGGGAAGCGCGCAGTCGCGCTTGTGAAACTCAGACAGCGTGGATTTTGAACCGCGTTGCCTAGCATCCACCTGGCGAATCTCCGCTCTCTACCCAACAAAATAGACGAACTCATTCTGCTCTCTCAGACAAACAGGGATTTTTTGCATTCTGCTGCTCTGTGTTTCACGGAAACCTGGCTGAATGACGCCATACCGGACAACGCGCTTCATCTACCGGGCTATCAGCTGTTCAGAGCGGATCGCGACAGAGAATCAACGGGGAAATCGCGCGGTGGTGGGACATGCTTTTACATCAATGAAAGGTGGTGTACAGATGTAACAGTTTTAAAGAAGATGTGCTGTCCCGACCTAGAAGCACTGTTTATTAACTGTAAGCCTTTCTACTCACCGCATGAGTTCTGCTCGTTCATCCTCGTCAGTGTTTACATTCCTCCGCACGCGCACACGTGCCTGGCGATACAGAAACTAGCTGATCAGATCCCGGCGATGGAGCAACAACACCCGGACTCTGTTTTAATCATTCTCGGGGATTTTAACAAAGCAAAACTATCCCGTGAACTGCCAAAATATAGACAACATGTTACATGTCACACAAGAGACAGTAACACATTGGATCATTGCTATACCACAATAAAGGATGCATACCGCTCTGTCCAACAAGCAGCTTTGGGGCACTCTGATCATTGTTTGGTTCATCTCATACCAACCTACAGGCAGAAACTGAAAACAGCCAAACCTGTATTAAGATCTGTGAAAAGATGGACTAATGAAACAGAGCGGGATCTACAAGCCTGTTTCGACCTCACTGACTGGAGCGTTTTTGAAGCTGCTACAAACGATCTGGATGAGCTCACAGAGACTGTAACATCTTATATCAGTTTCTGTGAAGACATGTGCATTCCCACCAGGACTCAACTCACATACAACAATGACAAACCATGGTTCACTGTAAAACTCAGACAGCTACGTCAGGCCAAAGAGGTTGCTTACAGAAACGGGGAGAGGGCCTTGTATAAGCAGGCCAAATACACACTGGAAAAGGAGATCAGAGTGGCAAAAAGGCACTATTCTGAGAAACTAAGGAGTCAGTTTTCTTCCAGCGACTCAGCATCCGTGTGGAAAAGTTTGAAAAATATCACAAACTATAAGACACCATCCCCCAGCACTGTAGACAACAAACGACTTGCTAACGACCTGAATGAGTTTTACTGCAGGTTTGAGAAAACACCCCACACCCACTCTGAACTGCTCTTCACACCACCATTAACACCTCATCCACCCCCCGTCTCCCCCACACCTGCACTTCAGTTTAGTGAAGATGATGTGCGCCAGGTTTTCCGGAAACAGAAGAGGAAAAAAGCACCAGGCCCAGATCTTGTAACACCAGCCTGTCTAAAATCTTGTGCTGACCAACTGGCCCCCATCTTCACCCTGATCTTCAACAGATCACTGGAGCTGTGTGAAGTGCCCTCCTGCTTCAAACGCTCCACTATCATACCCATCCCAAAGAAACCGAAACTTACAGGACTAAATGACTACAGACCGGTGGCGCTAACATCTGTGGTCATGAAGTCTTTTGAAAAACTGGTGCTGGCCCATCTGAAGAACATCACTAAACCCTCACTGGATTCTCTTCAGTTTGCCTACAGAGCAAACAGGTCTGTGGATGATGCAGTCAATATGGGACTGCATTATGTTCTGCAACACCTAGACAGACCAGGGACCTATGTGAGGATCTTGTTTGTTGACTTCAGCTCGGCTTTTAACACTATCATCCCAAAACTTCTCCTGCCCAAATTAACTCAGCTCTCCGTGCCCACCTCTGTCTGTCAGTGGATCAACAGCTTCCTAACAGACAGGCAGCAGCTGGTAAAGCTGGGAAAATTCACATCCAGTATCTGCACAATCAGCACTGGCGCCCCCCAGGGGTGTGTTCTCTCCCCTCTGCTCTTCTCCCTGTACACGAATGACTGCACTTCAAAGGACCCCTCTGTCAAGCTCCTGAAGTTTGCAGACGACACCACACTTATCGGCCTCATTCAGGACGGTGATGAGTCTGCTTACAGACAGGAGGTTAAGGAGCTGGCTGTCTGGTGCAGTCACAAAAACCTGGAGCTGAACACGCTCAAAACAGTGGAGATGAAAGTGGACTTCAGGAGAACCCCCCCTGCTCTCCCCCCACTGAGCATCATGGACAGCATTGTGGCAGCAGTGGAGTCATTCAGGTTCCTGGGCACCACCATCTCTCAGGACCTGAAGTGGGACACTCACATTGACTCCATTGTCAAAAAAGCTCAACAAAGGCTGTACTTCCTTCGTCAGCTGAGGAAGTTCAACCTTCCAAAGGAACTGCTGAAACAGTTCTACACTTCCATCATTGAATCAGTCCTCTGCACTTCAATAACTGTCTGGTTTAGCTCAGCTACCCAATCAGACCTTCGAAGACTACGTCGAATAGTTCGGACTGCTGAGCGAATCACTGGTACAACCCTCCCTACTCTCCAAGAACTGTACTTATCCAGAGCGAGCAGAAGGGCTGCCAAAATCACTCTGGACCCCTCACACCCAGCACACTGCCTCTTTGAACTTTTACCTTCTGGTCGACGCTACAGAGCACTGTGCACCAGAACAGCCCGACACATAAACAGTTTCTTCCCTCAGGCAATCCATCTTATGAACACTTTATGATAGTAATTGTGACAAACATCACTACTTGCTATACACTTTAGACACATACACTTATTTAAAACATACTTTACATGCCAGTTTGCACATAATAGCTGCACATATAACGCTGTATATAGTAATATACCTGTACATACACCTGTCAACCTGCATATCTGCATTCACTACTTACTTCTATTTTTGAAATATATTTATTATCTGTTTTTTGTCCTGTCTTTGTGATTCTGTTGCACTGTAGAAGCTTCTGTCACGAAAGCAAATTCCTCGTATGTGTGAACATACCTGGCAATAAAGCTCTTTCTGATCTGATTCTGATTCTGATGCTGTTTGAATTTAGGCAGCTCATGTGTGAGTTTAGCCTGATTAAAGTCACCAAGAATGATAAAGACAGAGTCCCGGTGTTGTTGTTTTGTGTCTGTGATCAGATCAGCCAACTGTTGCAGTGCAGTACTCATGTGTGCTTGTGGTGGAATATAAACACAGATGAGATTGCATGAGGAAAACTCCCGCGGAGAGTAGAATGGCTTACAGTTAGTGAAAAGCACTTCCACATCAGGACAGCACATCTTCTTTAACACAGTTACATCCGTACACCACCTTCTGTTGATGTAAAAGCATATTCCACCGCCGCGCGTTTTGCCCGTTGACGCCGTATCGTGATCCGCTCTGAACAGCTGAAAGTCCGGTATGTGAAGCGCGCTGTCCGGAATGGCTTCGTTCAGCCAGGTTTCCGTGAAACACAAAGCAGCAGAGTTGGTAAAGTCCTTGTTATTGCGTGTGATCAGAAGTAGTTCGTCCATTTTGTTAGGAAGAGAGTGGACATTTGCCAGATGGATGCTAGGCAGCGGCGTTCTAAAGCCGCATTGTCTGAGCCTGACGAGCGCGCCGGCTCACTTCCCACACCTGCGCGTCTTGTAGCGTTTCCACAGTGCCGCTACTCCGCCGACAACAATGTTCCGCAAAACGCCAGAAAAATCAAAAACCGGTTGGTGATTAAATGGTGTGCACTGCCGAATGTTTAGCAGTTCGTCCCTGGTGTAACTGATTGCGTATGACAAACATAAAACAGGACAAACTAACAAAAACATTACAAAAAATGAAGCACCCCACGCCGAGGCTGCCATCCGCGGCGCCATCTTGTGACGTAATGCTATCCTCCCTTGCAACGTCAATTTTAAAGCTGTCAATGCTGTAAATCTGATTATATTTTATTCTTTAATGTAACATAATTCTCAAAACTGACATTTGAGAAACAGGGTGGGATACATAGACCTAGATAGCTCAATTTCAACGTATGCCATTGAAGAGGCAACTTGTTAGGAGGCGGAGTTCTCTTTGCTGCATCATTAGTTGGAACTAATAGGAAATTCTCCCAGTTTATTTTGTACCCTGAAAATTTGCTAAAAGTTTCTTAATCTGGGAGAGTGAAGTAGTAATATCAGTAAAATAAAGAATTATGTCGTCAGTATTAAGAGAGATTTTATGACTTGTGTCTTTGGTTCTTATGGGAACAATCATGGGATCTTGCCTTATGGCCTGTGCTAAAGGTTCCAGGGAAAGAGCAAATAAGATTGGTGATGGAAGGCAACCCTGGCCAGATCCTCTATTGATGAATTGATAAATTATCTGCCCTGTTTGAACCACTGCCTAAGAGCAGCTATATAATGTTCTTATCATCTGAATGAAGTTAGAATCAAAGTCAAATGCATAAAGAACCATCCATAAGTAATTCCATTCAAGCCTATCAAAAGCTTTTTCAGCATGCTGGGATGTTAGATGTTTCAAAAGTAGAGAGAACATGAAAAAAGATGCCTGTCTGTCTTTATAAAACCTGTCTGATCCACATTAAATAATTTTCCAATCAATGGTTAAATTCGATTTAAAAAGTACTTTTGCAAAAAGTTTTACTTCTGAGGATATCAGAGATATAGGCCTATAGCTTTTGGGGTGATGTTGAGGGTTTTTTTTTTTAAAGAAGTAATTAATGAAGTATTTTAATCTCTATGAAACGTTCCCTGTTCAATGGCATAATTTAGTGAAGATAAGATCAATGGCCCAACCTGATCCCAAATCTCCTGAAAAAGTTCAGGGGTGAGCCCATCTAAACCAGGGCACTTGCCAAGTTTCATGGATTTTAAAGCGTTATTCAACTGATAAGACCACCTAGAGCTCCAACTTCTTCTGGTGATAAAGAGAGAAAGTTTAGATCTTTTAGAAAGTCAGACATTCTACCATCATTTGGGTCTACCTCTGAAGTGTACAGTGTAGAATAAAATTCTCTGAATGTATTATTTATTTCTTGTTAGTTATAGGTGATCAGCCCTTGAAATATTTGAATAATACTAATAAGTGAGTAAGATTCTGCTTCATTTTTAGAGCCAGAAGCCTGCTTGACGTCTCATTGTAGAAATAATAATTGACTCTAGTTTTGTGTATTAGGAATTCTGCAACTTGTTGTGTAGCAGAATTATAATTTTTTTTAAGTGCTGCTAGGTGTTTCTCTCTGGATTATAGCTTTTTGTTGATTCTCTATTAGAGAAATCTGTGTTTGTAAATAAAACCCTTTTTCTAGACAGATGGAGATGTTTTGAAAAGGAAATAGCATTGCCACGCAGAAAACCTTTAGGTATTTCCCATAAAGATTTTGGATTGGAAGCAGAGTCCTTATTATGAAGAAGGAAGGCAGATTACAGTTAAGCTTTGACAAATAATCTTTATTTATCAAAAGGGAATTATTAAATCTCTAACATCTACTCTTATGATTTACCTGTAAGGAATGTATACAATACTGCAGGTTAAATATGAGAATAGGTAGTATCTGTGTGGACACAATATTACTATTAATTTGGGGTGAAACAAAAATATAATCAATTCAGGAATATGTTTAATGGCAAGAAGAATAAAATGAGTAATCTTTACTGGTTATATTCCTTGAACGCCAGGCATCAATTACATTTAAGTTCTTTTAGAAATGTGTTTAATTCACTATGTTGGTGTGTGACATTCACTGCTGGACCTGAAGACTTGTCAAATAATGGATTACATACTTAATTAAAATCCCCTCCAATGATTAAATAATTATCTTTAAAGTCTAACAGTGTTTTTGTCAAAATCGCCAAAAAAGTAGGATTATGGTCGTTTTGAGCATAAATACGAGTTATACAAAACATTTTATTATTAATAATTACACATGCATAAGCCGTTTGACCTGTATTATCAGACCCAATATGACCCAATATACTTCAATATGAACTGTAAATTTCTAAATAAATAAAATGTAATAAAATTAGCACTCCTTTTATGTTGTTTTTTTGCAGAGGATTGGGCCACAGATCTATAGTATCTATTTTGAAAGAGATGAACATCCTTCTGTCTTAGATGTATTTCCCGCATTAATGCCATGGTTACCTTATTCTGCTTGGGGTAGTGTAAACATTTCCTCCTCTTTACTTTTGAATTCGGGCCTTGGACATTCCATGACATCAGCACTAAGTCATGTAACATTCTATCAGTTCTTGTGGTGAAGAAATAAAAGAATACATTTGCACAATAACAAAAAATTGTACAAGGTAGGACTAAATTGACACTTTACAATTCAAGGAATAAATGAAAAACGACTCCGACTAAAGGATTAACCCCCAACCGGGGGTGTTGTCAACCATTAAACCTGAGGAGGCATAACACAGATGCAAGTCCTTCGGGAAGCTCCTTGACAGTGACACAGCCCCCCCAAATCTCAAATCAAAAATTTCGATTCATCAGATTCCGTGGCGTAAACTTTGTAATGCATGGTCACTCTCCATGTCAGCAAGAGCATCAAAGAGGCTGCCGTGCTCCCAGTCATCCTCCCAGCATTCTGCTTACCGATGAGAAAGATTTCGGCGTCCGAAGTGACTGAAACTCCAGAATCTTACCGCCATTCACTGTCACCTTTAAGATGGCAGCATAAACCAAGAAGGGGATGTAGCCTTTTGCGTGAAGTTGCTTCTTGATTCCATCCAAAATCTTATGTAAAGAAGTCGTCTCGGGACTGTAATCTGCTAAAAAGAACAGGTGTGATTTGGTGGAGATTTAAGAGCCTTAGCTTTGCGAAGGATTTTCACTTGATCTTTGTACCTCAGTAAGCAGAGGATTAATGATCAATTCAAAATTCTGGCAGCTCCAGCAGTGATGGATACACTGGCAGCTCCAGGAGTGAAAGAGACCCTGGCAGGGATGAAGTCTCTAGCAGAGATGAAGAAAAATGATGCCTACTTCTAAATTAACGGTGTTTAATGATTGATAAGGGTTTTAATAATCAATGTCGAATAAATTTATTTTTGCTGTTTATTTTTTTTTTTTTATTAAAACCTTGATATTCCGCCTATTTGACAATGTATACTGTTCAAATTATTTGTCAAATTCTCATTTTCAGATGGATATCCATGGTAAAATTCGTGATGTTTTAACGGAAACAGTGAAAGGTGATGGCCACCATAAACAATGCTTGCTTTCTGAGGAGGACTTTATGCATGCACTCCAGCGGAGGGGAATTGTCAATGATGTGATGAGGGATCTCCACTTTACAAATATGGTATGTATACGTTTATACTCTCTCTCTCTCTCTCTCTCTCTCTCTCTCTCTCTCTCT
>CAIGQW010049867.1:0-12230 GCA_903798125.1 Danio choprae
AACTGTGCAGGGTTGCGGTCCTCCAGGAACTGGATTTGACACCTGTGCCTTAGACCAACATTACGCCTCCTTCTATATTATGATTGTTAAATTAGGCTTTATACTTATTCACAATTGTGACCGGTGGGAAACAGCATAGTCCGAATTTTGCATTGAAATTTAATGTGTTATATTATCAGTCACAATTGTTTGTTTCAAACTTATATTTATTCCATGTCTTTTCTGATTAGTGGAAATATTGTGGAGTGATCCATTTTTAATTTAGGGTCTACTACACATTATTTTTAAAGAAACACTCCACTTTTTTGGAAATAGGCTCATTTTACAAGTCATCTAGAGTTAAATTGTTTAGTTTTACCATTTTTGAAGCCATTCAGTTGATATCTGGGTCTGGCGGGAGAACTTTTAGCTTAGCTTAGCTTAGCATAAATAATTGAATTGTATTAGACCATTAGCATCTTGCTCAAAAAAAAAAAAAAAAAACTAAATACATGATGTAACTACGAGGTCACGGTGGCGCAGTGGGTAGCTCGACCGCCTCACAGCAAGAAGATCGCTGGTTTGAGCCTCGGCTGGGTCAGTTGCCATTTCTGTGTGGAGTTTGCATGTTCTCCCCGTTTTCATGTGGGTTTCCTCCAGGTGTTCCCGGTTTCCCCCACAAGTACAAAGACAAGCGCTACAGGTGAATTGGGTAAGCTAAATTGTCCGTAGTGTATGTGTGTGTATGGATGTTTCCCAGTGATGGGTTGCAGCTGGAAGGGCATCCGCTGCGTAAAACATATGCTGGATAAGTTGGCGGTTCATTCCGCTGTGGCGACCCCTGATTAATAAAGGGACTAAGCCGAAAAGAAAATGAATGAATGATGTAACTACAGAAAAGTTACTTAAGTGACCAACATGACCAACCAATCAGACGAACCAAAACACACATAAATAGTCCACTCCTTACCTTAGTCATCTTCGTTTTTGAAGAATTCACCCATCCACCCCGACTCCTTCCCCTCTTTTCCTTGCCAATTAACAGGAGAGTTCTCGAAACCTACCTGAGCTCAGACTTCCCTCTCTCCCGACTAAACAGGAGGGAGCCCCGGGCTCGAGGATTCCCAGCTCAGGGCTCTCTCCTGAGACTGCATGCCAAACACACATTTACCTTATCAAGAATCATCTAAGTGTGAACTCTTGAAATAAAGAAAATTATCAAACAGTTTTTTTTAATTTGAGTCAGATGCTAATGGTCTAATCAGATTCAATGATCTATGCTAAGCTAAGGTAAAAGTGCTCCCGCCAGACTATATAGATTTAAAAATGGTAAAGCTCAAATGTTTAACTCTAGGGGGAGAATGAGCCTATTTCCAAAGAAAGTGGTGTGTTCATTTAAATAAAATTATAACGTCATTTGTACATCAGTGCAACAAATCTCTTAATTTATAGACCGGTTTGGCTCATTTTACACAAAATATGGTTTGTGAACTATTTCCTAAATGTTGTCTTCCAGGAAATACCTGCCAGTGCTGAAGAAGTTTCCCACCGAGTACATCTATGAACCCTGGAAAGCTCCTCGGAGCGTTCAGGAGAGAGCAGGGTGCATTGTGGGAAAAGACTACCCTCGTCCAATTGTGGATCATGAGATTGCCCATAAAAAGAACATTCAGAGGATGAAAGTAGCATATGCAAAACGCTCACCAGAAAACAAAACCATCAACAAAGGTAATCCTTTAGACATAAAAATATTCATACTATTCACATTTACACTCACCGGCCACTTTATTAGGTACAGCTTACTAGTACCGGGTTGGACCCCCTTTTGGGATCAGAGATTTTGGTCCATATCATGACAGCATCATGCAGTTGCTGCAGACTTACTTACAGAATCTGGTGACTGTGGAGGTCATTTGAGTACAGTGAACGCTGAGTTTGAGTGAACGCTGGCATGATCTGTTGCCGCTGCTCACCGGTAAAACGTTTTTCCAATCTTCTATTGTCCAATTTTGGTGAGCCTGTGTGAATTGTAGCCTCAGTTTTCTGTTTTTAGCTGACAGGAGTGGCACCCGGTGTGGTCTTCTGCTGCTGTAGCCCATCTGCCTCAAGGTTGGACGTGTTGTGCGTTCAGAGATGCTCTTCTGAATACCTCGGTTGTACCGAGTGGTTATTTGAGTTACTGTTCCCTTTCTATCAGCTGGAACCAGTCTGGCCATTCTCCTCTGACCTCTGGCATCAACTAGGCATTTGCGCCCACAGAACTGCCGCTGACTGGATATTTTCTCTTTTTCAGACCATTCTCTGTAAACCCTAGAGATGGTTGTGCATGAAAATCCCAGTAGATCAGCAGTTTCTGAAATACTCAGACCATGCCACGTTCAAAGTCACTTAAATCAGTTTTCTCCCCTATTCTGATGCTTGGTTTGAACTGCAGCAGATCGTCTTGACCATGTCTACATGCCTAAATGCATTGAGTTGCTGCCATGTGATTGGCTGATATGAAATTTGCATTAACGAGCAGTTGAACAGGTGTACCTAATAAAGTGGCCGGTGAGTGTTTGTACGTATATAAACTGTATTTCCTGACATTGTGGTTATGAGGTTAAGTCTTATTTTTTTCTCTCCAGGTGAAAAGCGCAAAGCGAGTCCATCCGTCAAAGACATGTTTCAGAAGAAGGCAAAGAGATAAATCTGAGTTCTCTCATCATTAATATTTTTATATGGCGTTCCTCTATAGGTCAATAATGGTTCTTTATACTTAATAACTTTGATACATGCATGTTTAAGGATAAATATGCATTTTTGTTTAGCTGGGATTTAGTTGCTTAGCTGTCATGGCTTTAGCTGCTTATTTAAAGGGCAAAGGCACTTTACATTTTGTGGCTTTTTAGGTGCTGTAAATATGTGTGCTTTAAAGGGACAGTTCTCCCACAATGAATATGTCCTCACCATTTACTCAAACTTTTATGAATTTCTTTCTTCTGTTGAACACCAAACAAGATACTTTGAAGAATGTTGGGGGGGGAAAGCAACCATAGTAGGAATGTTTTCCAGCATTCTTCAGAGTATCTTCCTTTGTGTTTAACAGAAGAAAGAAACTCAAGCAGGTTTGGAACAAATGAAGGATGAGTAAATGACTTGTCATTTTTTGGGTGAACTGTCCCTTTAAATGCAAAGTGATTTTCTGCTGGATGGATTAAACGCATGTTTATGTGAAAAGAAACTGTCATAAATCATCGTTTACTGTAATTGAACATAACAGATATGTATTTTATATGCATATTTTATAGTATATATATTAAAGCATAGGTGATAAGCAAAAGCCTACTACATTGTATTATTTAGTAATGATTAAAAACTTATTCCTGACAAGTTCTGGTTGGAAGGAAAGTTGCCAAGTATATTTCAGACACAAATTCAGTAGAAGCGCAGCATTAAAACAAAAAGCAATGTATTAAAACTGGTATTTCAGAAATGAGAAATTGATTTATCCAAAAGCCAGCAGATTAGAAACTGAAATGATGGTAATAATCAGGGGTGCTCAAACTTTTGCATGATTTTCCCTTCTAGAAAATAAACAAATACCCAAAGAAATAATACGACGCAACAATAAAACAGATTTTCCTTGGTGGTCTTCCACAATATTTATGCGTTTTCACATCCGTATTAACAAACGATAAAACGTACACATTTATTCAGTCCATGAGGTCTGATTTCAATTTCAAGACAAACTTTTAAAGTTTATGATTATTTTTGCTGTTCATTTCTGAAACATTATGAATACGGCAACCTAAAAACAGTCTAAAAAATGAATCTGTCGTATGCATATTCAAATATATGCAAATTCAAAGATGCGACTGAATTTCCTGATCTCAGCTGTGAGGTATTGCAAAGATTTTTGCACAGTAAATTTGGTTGAAACTACAGCAGCATTTATCCCTTTTTAAAGGGTCAGTTCACCCAGAAATCTCAATTCTGTCAATTACTACCCCTCATGCCTTTTCAATTTCCCTTCATTCATCTCCAGGGCACAAATGAAGATATTTTAGATGAAGAGCTCTCTCATCCTCCATAGACTGCAACGGTCGGACGTTCAGAAAAGCTCACATGAATAAATACTGTAGTGTTTTTGAACCAAACTACAGTAAAGTGTAGTATTAACTGATAATCTGTAATAAATACAATAATATACTTTCGTTTTTACTACAGTAAACTGTGCTGTATTCTTAAATAGTTGTAGAAATCATTACAGCGTTGGTGTAATTTGTTTATATTACAATACATGTTGTGTTAACATGGCAACTATACAATTACAACAACATATTAATTTAAGTATTTACTATAGTATGGTTCAAAAACACTATAGTATTTTTTTTTTATGCGGGAGAAACTGATAACATTTAATGTGACTTCAGTGTTCGACTATAATCATACGAAACACTTTTGTGCACCAATAAACAAACGTAAAAGCAACTTGATGGCCTATATGGCTTATATCTTAGCAAAGAGTTGCACTCTGCGTAGTAAAAGTGCTAGAGTTGTTCCGAAAAGGTATTTGAAACCATAAACCAATCCGATACCATCACTTAAAATAAGATATATGCCCGCTAGCTTTGCTTAACACTGCAAACTCAGAGTCAGCTCTTCTTCGCTGCTCAAAATGCAAACACAGGAAGTTGTACTTTGTTGCCACAACAAGCACTGTTAGCGCAGTGAAGAAGAGGGTATCGCACTATTTTATTTTTTAAAGTTTTTACGTTTCAAAGAGGTTATTTTTCAATATTCATTCATTCATTTTCTTTCTTTTCGGCTTAGTCCCTTTATTAATCTGGGGTCGCCACAGCGGAATGAACCGCCAACTTATCCAGCATATGTTTTACACAGCGGATGCCCTTCCAGCTGCAACCCAGTACTAGGAAACATCCATACACACTCATTTACACACATACACTACGGACAATTTAGTTTGTTCAATTCACCTATACCGCATGTCTTTGGACTTGTGGGGGGAACCGGAGCACCCGGAGGAAACCCACGCCAACACGGGGAGAACATGCAAACTCCACACAGAAATGCCAACTGACCCAGCCGGGGCTCGAACCAGCGACCTTCTTGCTAAAGCACTACCCACTGTGCCACCATGCCACTTTTCCAATATTATTCATATAAATTTTTTATATTACTTTATTTTTTGCACCAATTTTTATACTGTAAAACTCATTTTTCAGTTTGTGGTGTTTGATTTATGGCTGGACTTGTTTCAGTAAAGTACAGTAAATCATATTACTGTTGAATATCTGATAATAAAAATCTCATATAACAAAAACTCTCTAGTTCACTGTATGTATTTGTTCATATTTTAATTTTAGATTTATATTATATTCATATTTTGTTTATAAGTCTGAAGCGCACCGTAAATTAACTCATTTTATACAGGCCTAGTAGTAGTACAGACAACTGTTTCTACAGATACACACTCAGGTATTGGTTCAGTACTCTGTATCGGCCGATACCCTGAGCTCAGGTATCAGTATTGGGAAGGGAAAAAGGGTATTGGAACATCCCTAAAATGCACAACGGGACCTGACATGGGTGACATGGGTGAATAAAGTTGTTTTAACAGTTGTTTTGGCTCGCAAAAGTGTTCTTGGGAGCATCATATGATTATAGTTGAACCACTGAAGTCACATTTGAAGGTGTCTCAGGACTGTCTATGAAGGATCAGAGAGTAAAATATCTTCATTTGTGTTCTCATTTATTCATTTTCCTTCTGCTTAGTCCCTGATTTATCAGGGGTTGCACAGAGGAATGAACCGCCAACTATTCCGGCATATGTTTTACACAGCGAATGCCCTTCCAGACACAAACCATGACCTGGAAACCCCCATACACACGCACTCATACACTATGGCCAATTTAGTATACCCAATTCACCTATACTGCATGTCTTTGGACTGTGAGAGAAACCAACTGACCCAGCTGGGGCTCAAACCAGCAAACCAGCTAACAACTGAGCCACCGTGCCGCCTCATTTGTGTTCTGACGATATAAAAAGGTATCGGGTAATTGAAAGGCGACTAATTAATAACAGAACCTTCATTTTTGAGTGAACTAACCCTTTAATCTCCCAATAATTCTCGCCAAACTCATCCAGCTGAAACATCGATTCTGTTTCTCCAGTGAGTTTCCCTGCTCTTATGAACACATACCGTCTTTCTCACACAATGTTTCTCTCCAGTATGGGCTTCTTCTTGATGATCCGTTTGATGCCAAAAGCACTGAGGTCGATGGTTTTATATCCTCTGTCCAGAATGAGCTCAGCGATGGCGCGTCCGACCGCAGGAGACTGCTGTAAACCGTGACCGCTGAAGCCCGTGGCGAAGTACATGTTGGCCACTAGAGGGTGCAGTCCTAAAATACCGTTCTGATCAAAGGTGTTGTAGTCATAAAATCCAGCCCACGCGCTCGAAACCTGACAAATACAGCAGAATTTAGCAACATACTTTATCGTCGACTGTATTTTCCTGAAAATACAAGTCACAATGGAGGTATTACCCCAACAAACAGCCATAAATCAGACAAGATCAAGATCGTCCATGTGGATTTAAGTCAATTGTAACACATATACTGTAAGTTTAAGGTGCATTATTATAAGATATATACTTTTTAAATTAGCTAATTTAAATAAATTGCACAAAATATCAAATAAAAGCACACTTAAAAGCCTCCCTGGACTAATTATGCATAAATGACTTTTGATACCCCTCAAAACATTATGCAGTTCTGAGTGTGCCTCACATAGGCGAGTAGGCTTGACAAACAACCTGTAGAAAACAAAGTATCTCTTTGACACATTAAGTGACACGTACCATTTTTGCACATTTTCCCCCAAGACACTTTCTTAATAATAATAATTATTATTATTATTATATATAAACTAGTGCATTTATAACATATTTCATCGCTTTTTTATAAGCTACAGTTTACTCTACCGGACAAAAGTCTTGTCGTCAATCCCAGTTGTAAGAGCAACAAATAATAACTTGACTTCTAGTTGATAATTTGAAAAAGTGTCAGAAGGTAGATTTTTCCGATGAATCGTCTGTTGAACTGCATCCCAATCATCACAAATACTGCAGAAGACCTATTGGAGCCCGCATGAACCCAAGACTCTCACAGAAATCTGTCAAGTTTGGTGGAGGAAAAATCATGGTTTGGGGTTACATTCAGTATGGGGGAGTGCGAGAGATCTGCAGAGTGGATGGCAACATCAACAGCCTGAGGTATCAAGACATTTGTGCTGCCCATTACATTACAAACCACAGGAGAGGGCAAATTCTTCAGCAGGACAGCGCTCTTTCTCATCCTTCAGCCTTCACATTAAATTTCCTGAAGCAAAGAAGGTCTAGGTGCTCCAGGATTGGCCAGCCCAGTCACCAGACATGAACATTATTGAGCATGTCTGGGGTAAGATGAAGGAGGAGGCATTGAAGATGAATCCAAAGAATCTTGATGAACTCTGGGAGTCCTGCAAGAACGCTTTCTTTGCCATTCCAGATGACTTTATTAATAAGTTATTTGAGTCATTGCAGAGATGTATGGATGCAGTCCTCCAAGCTCATGGGAGTCAAACACAATATTAATTATTTTTCCACTGCACCATGACTTTATATTCTATACTGTACATTATTTCTGTTAAGTGACGAGACTTTTGTCTAAGCAAAGTCAGACCTCACTGTCCTGATTAAATAATCAAGGCATGATCATATTTTATTTTGGTAAAATAAGTGTAATCTAGAGGCCCTTGCCTTTCATATAAGCCATTTCTGATACCAAATGATCAACTAGAAGTCAAGTTATTATTTGTTGTTCCTAAAACTTGGATAGGCGACAAGACTTTTGTCAGGTAGAGTATATATGAATCTTTCAACTTTTTAATTGTGTTGATTTCTGCAAACTACATGGAAACCAACATAAATTATTTTGACCAATCAACACACACACACACACACACACACACACACACACACGCACACACACACACACACACACGCACACACGCACACACGCACACACGCACACACGCACACACGCACACACACACACACACGCACGCGCACACGCGCATGCACACACGCACACACAGACAAAACTCCCCTTAATGCACTGGATAGCACGAATAATAATTTTGCATGCTGAATCTCACCTTCAGTTTCTCAAACGCAGGAATTCGGTGAGCCAGATGATGCCAGACCTTCTCTTGAAAAAACTCATGGTCCACATCCAGGTTACTGATATCCGGTTCTTCTGACTGCATCAAAATATAAATCAATTAATGAAAAAAATGTGTGAAAATTTCTTTATCAGCATCATCTGCATTCAGTGTCTGTACCTCCTCTGGTGACATTCCTGCGATGTAATTTCCTCCCAGTCCCTCTCGCCTCAGGTAAACCCCTGAATAATCGATCAGAAACGGAGTGTCCAAACCCGGTCCATCAGGACAATGAACCACATAAACAAACCTGCAGGAGACACCGTTGGAGCAGTCAGTCCCACTACACTACTCTGTGTTTTATTTACTACTAATAATATATCATTTGTACATTAGATTGGAACTAAATTTACAAATGATAATTAATAATTTACTGATAAGGTTAAATTATTAATTGCATACACCATACGATCAATATTACAGAGGATATAAAGTTTGGAGAATGAATGTATGTATGAGAGTATTTATGATATTTACAATTAGTCATTAATTTAAACTTACATTTTTAATAATGAAACAAACTAAAAGTAATATAAAAAAATGTCAAAAAAAGTTGATGTATAATATAATCATTTTAAAAATTAAATAACATTCATATATTATTAGCACTAAGGATAATGAATGAATCAATAATAAAATAATCTATATAAAAATTTAATATTACATAAATGTAAATAATTATTGAATAATAAATAAAACAATATATTAATGCTTTTTTCAAAAGTTACTTCAGAATATTTAGAACTGCACATTTAAATTAAAATGAAATATTTTCTATAAATAATTATTTATTTTTACTAATTTAATTCTTACTAATATTTAAATTATAATTTAAAAATAATACAATTTCATTATTATTATTATTATTATTATTATTATTATTATTATTATTATTATTATTATAGGTAGAATATAATATAATTAAGTTACTTGGAATATACTTATATAATTAAATAATATTAAAATAATCATTAGTAATAATGATAAGCTAATAATAATAATAATTATTATTATTATTATTAAATATTAAATAAAAATTAAATAATTATGTAATACTAAAGGTAATTCTTTAGGAATAAAATATTATATTGGGGCGACGCGGTGGCGCAGTGGGTAGCACAATCGCCTCACAGCAAGAAGGTCACTGGTTCGAGCCTCGGCTGGGTCAGTTGTCATTTCTGTGTGGAGTTTGCATGTTCTCCCCGTGTTCGCGTGGGTTTCCTCCGGGTGCTCCGGTTTCCCCCACAGTCCAAAGACATGTGCTATAGGTGAATTGAGTAGGCTAAATTGTCTGTAGTGTACGTGTGTGAATGAGAGTGTATGGCTGTTTCCCAGTACTGGGTTGCAGCTGGAAGGGCATCTGCTGCGTAAAACATATGCTGGATAAGTTGGCGGTTCATTCCGCTGTGGCGACCCCAGATTAAAAAAGGGACTAAGCCGAAAAGAAAATAAATGAATGAATGAAAATAATATATTAACAAAATTATTTTTATGAATAATTATTTATTTTTACAAATGATTGATAATCTATTTTTTTAATTATATTTCTGAATAACTAACAATACTTATTCATCCAAGTAAGTAAGAAATCATTGCAAAATAACTATACAGCCACTGTTTGTAAGAAGAAGTCACAAAATGTGACACTGAGTGTTGACCTCTTCCTGGGTTCCACAGGAAATGGAATTCCAGATATGGATTCCTCCGGGCCCAATCCGATGCCCAGCATGGCAGCGATCTTCCCTGAGTTTGCACCTGCTGCGTTTACCACAACCGGGCACTCGACCGGCTGATACTCCAGACTGTTGGGCATCCGCACCTAAAACAACACCTCATTTACTATTAATGCTAATTAGCGCAGTACATTTGACACAAAGGTTCAAAATAGTGTGTTAAATGAGCCAGACACTTTCTGAAAAGCTTAATGTATGTCTAAAGACTTACATTGACACATTTTATCCTTCTGAAATCAACAAAGTCTCCCTCTGCAACTTCTGTGATCTGTGTGGTGTGCCTGAAACCTAAAAACACATTTAAAAGAATCAATACAAGGTGGATTTTTACAAACAAACCTCTTAGTTAAATGAACACCCCACTTTGTTTTTCAACTCCCCTGGAGTTAAACAGTTGAGTTTTACCAATTTTTTAGCCATTCAGCTGATCTCTGGGTCTGGCGGAAGCACTTTTAGCTTAGCTTAGCATAGATCATTGAATCAGATTAGACCATTAGCATCTCGCTCAAAAATGACCAAAGAGTTTAGATAATTTTCTTATTTAAAGGTTGACTCTTCTGTAGTTACATTGTTTACTAATACAAACAGAAAATGAAAAGTTGCTATTTTCTAGGCCAATATGGCGAGGAACTATACTCTCATTCTGGCGTAATAATCAAGGAACTTTGCTGTCGTACCATGGCTTCAGCAGTTGAAATGATATTACGCAGCACGTGTAAATAGTCCTCAGTACCAAGCCCTACACTTGCACCACCAGTTAGAATCTGCGTAATATCAATGCTCCTTCTGCAGCCATGGTACGACAGCAAAGTTCCTTTATTATTACACCAAACTGAGAGTATAGTTCCTAGTTATATCAGCCTAGAAAATAGCAACTTTTCATTTTCCGTCGGTTTTTGTACACAATCAAATTACAGAGGAGTCAAGCTTTAAATAGGAGAATTATCGAAAGCCTTTTATTGAACGTTTTGAGGGAGATGCTAAAGGTCTAATCTGATTCAATGATCTATGCTAAGCTAAGCTAAAAATGCTCCCGCCAGACCACAAGATTGGCTGAATGAATTAAACAAATTTTGAACTGTTTAACTCTAGGGGAGCTATAAAATGAGTGTATTTTCCAAAACAAAAAGCTGAGTGTTCCTATAAAGAGGCCATATTATGCTATTTTCAAAGTTCAATGGGTTGTTTATTAGGGGTCCTAGAAGTACTGTACACATTTACATTACCGTCTGCGCTATTTGCAGCACATTTCTCTATTTTTGTATGTGTTTAATTGTTAGTGTTTTCCTATTTGCGTGCGTTTATTGAATTTGAAGCACATTTGAGCTATTTCAGCCACCATAATTTGCACTATAAGCCAAAGAATAAATACTAATAGATAATGTTATCTAAGAAATAAATAAAAAAGTACAAGCAGAATTGAATTAGATCTAGAATAGACTAGTCCATCCAATAGATCTTATAGATCAGGTTTATAATTTGTTCCATGTTAGATAATAATAATAAACCCATTTACTATTGGACTTTTAAAATCAGATCATATACAAGTTAAAGCTTTTCTTTTTTTCAGGAAAAGAAATACAGAGCATCATATAGTCTCAATAAAAACTAGTACATGTAGAACAACATGGTAATAATTAGTCAAACCTGTGACTTCTCCGAAGCACTGATAGACTCCCATAGACAAGGCCTTGCGTCTGAAAGCGTTCAGCAAAGACCAGGGGTCAAACCAGCCCTCGTTCTCTAGTCCTGGAGAGGATTTAATACATCACTCAGTAAAGAAGATCAGATGAGACTTATTAAAGATTGTAAAAAATAATCACTGACCAAGAGAAGCCAGAGCGACGCCCTCTGTGTTCATCCAGGGGAATCGCCCCTTCAGCTGAGACGGTGACAGGAGGACCACCTTCGCACCAGCGTCTCTGACAATAAAAAAAATCTTATTATTGAGATGCAACTAAAATGTGACAATATTATACAACACAATTGTATTTGCAGCTGTTCATTTGAAAAGAAAAATAACAATTCAAAACAGATAAAGAGGAAAAAAGGAAAAAGAGAAGGAAAAAAAAGGCAGAGGCTGCTTTTAACTTGGAAAAGGTTATCCGGATAATAAAACCGTAGGAAGAAATAATTCAAAATTAGTGGTGTCAAATGATTATTCATGATTAATTGCAACTAACATAAAAGTTTGTATTAACATAATATGTGTGTACTTACTGCGTATAAATATGGTTTATATATAT
>CAIGQW010049884.1:4408-16107 GCA_903798125.1 Danio choprae
CATACTATAGTACAATGCGTTACTGTATACAATTTGTTACAGCATAATGTGGTATACTTTATTTTTTACGACAGTAAACTGTGGTTAATTATTGCACAATAGTTGTAGATAACTACAGTATTGGGTCATATGTTTAATACTATTGTTGTGTTATAACAACTATTTAATTACCACAACAGATTAATTCAGATACTATAGTTTGGTTAAAACACAGTTTACTTTATCACAGTATTGTTTCATGTTGGTCTAAAACTCTTCGTTATTAGTTACGTTATTTTGATGTAAACATCTTTACCTCGTACCTCTCCACATTCAAAGATTGTCTGATAAACCGTCAGTTTGAGCACACGTCTGCTGACCTCTGCTGGAAACACTACAGTACTGCAGCCTACGACGAAAATACTGACAGAGACGCGAATAAAACGTATTTTGGGCGAGTGAATGAAAAGTATTCCGATAAATCTACCATAACAGTGGTGAAATAACGGCGGAATAACTTATTCAGATGACGCGGGAGATTCAAACCGCCAAAAAAATTCAAAAAGTAATTTCAACCGTCTACAATTGCGCGTCTTTTAACGGTTTTTAGGCAACGGTCACTGTTAATACGGGGATTTTAAGGTTTTATTTAATCCAGAACTATATCTAGCGACGTATATTTGATGAATGATGAACATGATTATTTAATGTCTTCCAAATGAAGCAATGCTGTTGTAATTTAAAGTAAACAATATTTTTTAGCCATATAATGTACTAAAATTAGTTATATAAATCTATAAGTTCTCTTTTATACTAAAATACATCCCAGTTTTACTAACAAAGTGTAAATTACTGTATTTATTCAAGTGGGTTTATTTATGATCACATTCTTCTCTAAAACACACGTAAAAGCTGATCAATTACCACCAGTAAATCATTTAAATCAGTGAACTGAGTTTTAGTTCAGGTTTTGTTCATTTAATTTGAGAAAGACACATTGTAAAGGCTCAAAATACACACGCGTACTGCATTAGCGTCTTTATTAACAAATATACATCTTTATTTTCAGCATTTCTTTAATCCTACTGCCTCAAAGCAGGTACAAAATAACTCTCCGTCACACACACTACACATTTAAAACGGCATTCATCCTGTCTGTGTTTTCATCCGTCACTGATCTGAGGTCAGTCCGCTGTGCTGAATCGCCGCTGTTGCCATGGTGATTGCCTCCTCTAATGTCTGCTGATCTTCTAACTGCATCACAAAACCCATAAACACAGTTAAACAAGTGGAGGAACTCTTACTGTCCACCTTATTTTCCTAACGCGCAATCACAGAACGTTTGACTAATGTTCCCATATGGTTCCTGTTAAGTTTTTGTCAAAACTGTTTGTAATGTAAATAGTTTATTGCACTTTGTTATTCTTCTAGTTCAGCGCTAATGAACTTTAAATGGTTTACGTCGACTCTAAATGGCTCGATATGACGACAAAAGCAATCAAAACATACTTTAAAGTGTCTGCTATTGGGTAAGTTACTTCAAAACAGTAATTTATTACCCATTACATCATTACAATTGCATTTAAATCACTTTTATAATTATTAAAGTAACTTAGTTACTCAATAAGTGCTTTAATCACTTGACTAAATACTTATCCGAATACATTTTATTGCACAGACAATATAAATTAAACTCTTAATTCTTTCAATTTGAGTCAAACAGGACATTTAAATGATTTTTTAAAGATGAACATGATATTTCATAATTATCTTATATTGGCACGCTTTTGCGCTTCATTGGACGAATAACTTTCATTAGTTGACAAAATTGAGTTAACATGCTAAATTATGTTTACAATTACTTTACCTTACTATACCTTATGTTTTCTTGAACTCATTTATTATTATTATTATTTCTTAAGTATACGCTGTTGTCTTGATAAATGACAAATGTTATTTAGTTGAAAACTAGAATTATTCTGCAATATATATATTTCTCTGCTTCTCGAAATAGATTCATACAGAACTGTTGAATGTATGTACAGAATTTAAGGCAAGTATATAATAGTAAATGACCTAAAAATAAAAGTAATCCATTACTTTACTTTATCAGCCGAAGGGTAACTATTACAGCAGCTAGTTACTTTGTTACTAATACAGTATAGTGTGGTGTGCGAATGACCTGTACTGCGATCTGCGTGCCATTTTCCGTGGCTAACAGCGCCACCTGCTGGTACGCCGACGAGTTCACTTCAGTCATGATGCCGTCTGATGTTACTATGGCAACCTGCAGGACGAGCACAGTGAGTTATTCAGTGAGTGATCTGAGCTCTGACGACCACACAGAGCCACACATCCCATAATGACCCCCACCGGCTGCAGCTCTTTGCCATCTGTGAGCATGGTGACTTGCTGCCCGCCGCTGTGTCTCTGCTGGGCGGGAACGGCGATGGTGGAGCCATCCTGGGTAACCATGGTGATGGTGGTGCCGAGGACCTGCAGGTGTGAGCTGATGATGTCGTCGGTTTCCATGGCGACGTCAGCATCAGGCTCGCTGTGCCCGGCATCCTGCGGCGACCCGTCCAACACCTCTGCATCTGCGCGCACACACAAAACCATCAATATAACTACTATATTCATTCATTCATTTTCATTTCGGCTTAGTCCCTTTATTAATCTGGGGTCGCCACAGCGGAATGAACCGCCAACTTATCCAGCATATGTTTTACGCAGCGGATGCCCTTCCAGCTGCAACCCATCACTGGGAAACATCCATACGCACTCATTCACACACATACACTACGGACAATTTAGCTTACCCAATTCACCTGTACCACGTCTTTGGAATTGTGGGGGAAACCGGAGCACCCGGAGGAAACCCACACCAACACGGGGAGAACATGCAAACTCCACACAGAAACGCCAACTGACCCAGCCGAGGCTCGAACCAGCGACCTTCTTGCTGTGAGGCGATTGTGCTACCCACTGCGCCACCGTGCTGCCCCATAAGTACTCTAATATAATAATATTAATAATAATACAACTGCAGTAGCCTGACTTTTCTTAAATCTTCATATAATCCCTGCTTGGTAGATTACATGTGAACTGTCTTCAGTTACTAACTACTTTTAGATTACATATAGATTACTTTTGTAGATTACATTTAGACTACTTTTGTGCTAACACCTATTTGACGTCACATATATGAAGGAGGATAATCCTGGGCTATTTTGACAGATGGAAATAAAAATATCTTCATTGTTTATCATCAACAAGAGCCTGAACAGCTTCAGTAACCATGAAAAAGGGCCGACTCGAGCAGCTTTCTATCGTAGCGGTAAAACTATGCATTTGAGCAGGACTCTGACAGTGAGTCGGTTCATAGTCCAGGGTTCCCTCGGTCATGGAAAACCTGGAAAAGTCATGAAATTTTGACAAGGCATTTTTCAGGCCTGGAAAAGGTTTGGAAAAACCCACAAAGTCATGCAAGTTAGTTGAAGAAATATCTGTATACTTGAATATAGCTTAGTTGTCTTGCATGCTCAAAAACATGCTGGGCATTATCTAAATCAACTTTACATAGATATAAAAATTCATTGAAACTACATAGATTGTTTCATGTTTTATGATATGCTGTAATAAATTTGAACATGCATTGTTTTTCTTATTACCGAGTATACGTATACTTTACATGAAACATAAGGTCATGAAAGTTTACTTGAAAGTCCTGGAAAAGTCATGGAATTATAGTAATAAAAATGATCATCAATGATTGATTTATTAATTATTGTTATTGTTACAGTCTTACTAGAATGTGCAGTGATCAACCTGTTGACTGCATTCATTACTAGCCGTGCTAATATTGCATTAATAATCAAATAAAAGTGTTGACAATGCAGTTGTTTTGCACTAAAATCAGTCATTTTTGCAGCGTGTTATGAGCTGTCAAACAGCATGTGTTTATATTTATTCATTCATTCATTTTCTTTTTGGCTTAGTCCCTTTATTAATCTGGGGTCGCCACAGCGGAATGAACCGCCAACTATTCCAGCACATGTTTTTTACGCAGTTTTTTGCCCTTCCTGCCGCAACCCAGCACTGGGAAACACCCATACAGTCTTGCATTCACACTTATACACTACTGACAATTTAGCTTATTCAATTCCCCTATAGCACATGTGTTTGGACTGTGGGGGAAACCGGAGCACCCGGAGGAAACCCACGCCAACACAGGGAGAACATGCAAACTCCACACAGAAACGCCAACTGACCCAGCCGAGATTCGAACCAGCGACCTTCCTGCTGTAAAGCGACAGCGCTACCCACTGCGCCACCATGACGCCTTTATATTTGAATCCCAAATTGTGGCATGCTGCAAAACATTTGCATCTTGGGTTTTGTCGATGAAATCACCATCGACTAATGGACGTCGACTCTTAAAAGTCATTCAGCCCTAATTTGACGCTCAGAAACGCGTCCTTACCGTCCTCCGCGGTGTCGAAGTCTCCGTGTGCGGTGCGTTTGTGCATAGCCAGCGTGGACGTCTGTCTGTAGGTTTTCCCACAGTGGCTGCAGGTGTACGGCTTACAGTGTGTGTGGACCACATGATGCTTATAAAGACTGGAATATTCTGTGAAACTCTTCCCGCAGCCGGGGACTGTGCACAGGTACGGCTTCTCACCTGAGAGAGAGCAAACAGAAGATGGTAAAAGAGTAATGAGAGCAACACTATATTAACACCGTTTACACCCGGGGATGCTACCACGATGGTGGTTTAACAAACTCAGGATTACAGGATCAAAACAGTGCAAACAGGCTTTGTTGGTACCATGAAGATGATCATTTGTTAACTCTGGATTTAATGAAGGCAGGACATCAAGCAAGCGGCCAATCACAGGCCTCGAAATGTAAATATGCTGTGATTGTTGCGAGAGCAATTTACAATCTAAAGGTTGAAAGAAAAAAGAAGAACGTTAAAACATTTATACAGCAAGACTGAAAGAGCTGTCCATGAATGAGGAGAGCTAATGGAAAACAGCTCGCTTTATTAGTGCAATCGAAGTTTGTGATCTCTAAACATGAATATAAATAGAGCATAAACTGACTATATCCAAAACATAACCAGAATATAACTACAACTAGAACATAACCAGAATGTAGCATGAGCATAGCTAGAAAGTAGACTGAATATAACCAAAACATATCCTGAACATAACCAGAACATAACCTGAATATAACTAGAATATATCCAGAACAGAACCAGATCATCACCTGAACATAGCTAGAACATAACCAGAACATAACCTGAATATAACTAGAATATATCCAGAACAGAACCAGATCATCACCTGAACATAAACATTCATTCATTCATTTTCATTTCGGCTTAGTCCCTTTATTAATCTGGGGTCGCCACAGCGGAATGAACCGCCAACTTATCCAGCATATGTTTTGCGCAGCGGATGCCCTTCCAGCTGCAACCCATCACTGGGAAACACCCATACACACTCATTCACACACATACACCACAGACAATTTGGCTTGCCCAATTCCCCTATAGCGCATGTGTTTGGACTGTGGGGGAAACCGGAGCACCTGGGGGAAACCCACGCCAACACGGGGAGAACATGCACACTGAAATGCCAACTGACCCAGCCGAGGCTCGAACCAGCGACCTTCTTGCTATGAGGCAATCGTGCTACCCACTGCGCCACCATGACGCCTGAACATAAACATATCATGGCAAAAAAGAAAGATTAAAAACAAGCTACCTTCATAGTACCCAAAACCCAGGATTGGTGCAAACTAAACTCAAACGTAGGTCGGTAGCCAGCTCATCTAGCTTCATGGTACAAGACCCTGGTATTAAAAAGGGGTTTTGAGCTTGTCTAATGTTATTCTTATTTAGTGGTACATGTGTGTGTGGTGGAATGCATCTGAACAGTACATTGTCGATGTGTAAACATACTCTTAAAGTGTGTGTTGTTTTAGTGCTAGCACGTCTGTACCTATGTGTGTCCTCATGTGTGTATCCTTATCCTCAACCTGAATATAACCAGAACATAACCTCAAGATAACCTGAACATATCCAGAACAGAACCAGAACATACCATGGCAAAAAAAGAAGAATTAAACATGGGATACCTTCATGGTACCCAAAACCCAGGATTGGTGCAATCTAAACAAACTCAACTAGCTAGCCAGCTAATCCAGCTTCATGGTACAGGCCACAGGTGTAAACAGAGGGGTTTTGAGCTCGTCTAACGTTAATCTCTGGAATACATCTGAACAGTACATTATCGGTGTGTAAACATACTCTTAAAGTGTGTGCTGTTCTAGTGCTAGCGCGTCTGTACCTGTGTGTATCCTCATGTGGTTCTTGTAGTTGGTGGCGCTGGCGAACGCTCTACCGCAGGATGGCTCCGGGCACAGATAAGGCCTTTCGCCAGTGTGTGTGCGTGTGTGAACCTTCCGGATGTTGGAGGTGGTGAAGGAGCGTCCACAGCCCTCGAACGGACATTTAAAGGGCTTCTCGCCTGCAGAGAGAGTCAAATTCCCATCATTAGTGTCCACTAGAGGCTAGTTATGTATACTTCCTAATGGACGATTGATTTACAACGTTTTAAAATCAAAACAGCAGCAAAACATTAAATTCTTTATTATTATTATCATTATTAACCCGTTAAGTGACGCCAGGTGGCCTATTGCAAATTTAAAACAGTAATATCCTGTGCTAAACCAAGACTAATCTTCAAAAACCATATATAATGTAATACTTGAGACTGTATTTTTCATACCTGACCATTGTTTATATGTAAAATTATGTAGTTGCAGTAATTTTGTTCCACTAATAGTCCTTCAAAAAGCTGAAATGCACATACAATCATAACTTTGTTTTAAAAAAGTTATAGTAAAGAGTAAAGATATATATATATATATATATATATTTCACTACATGTAAAAATGTATGTGACAAATAAAGGCTTCATCATCATCATCATCATCATATAGTTGTTATGTAGTAATAGTGATAATAGTAATGCATTCAGTAGTGGTTGTTTTAATGTGCATGCTTATATTAAGCATGTTTTTATAAATCATTTTATTATAAACAATTGACAAACTAATAATAAAAAAGTTGTAAATCAACCTGTGCTAAATCAAATCAGTCGTCCATTAGCAATCAAATAACATGCATAACTATTACCCTAGTGGACACCGTTGGTATAGCGACTAAAATTATGCATAGACTTTTTCCGACTTAAGGCTTTTAATTTGAAAATGTTGTTTATATTCCTAAAGACTTACAGCGATTTGTATCTGTAAATCCCCATTTCAGTCTGATCTAAAAGTATCGATTAAGAGTTATATTACAATTATATTACAATTAGCACACGGCTCTCTGGATTGGTCAATCAGAAATCAAAGGTATGTGAAGCGTGAACTCGAGGCTTTGCACACCTGACGAGCATGTGAAGTTTTATGAACTCATTTCGAAAGGAGCACGTGATATGGTTGATCACGGCTGGTCTCTCATCCGCAGTCTTCGATAAACCAATCAGAATAATCTAAGCCTACAATAAATAGCCCATTTTCACCTTAATTCCCTTATCTTCGCTTTTTGAAGAGACCCCCCATCCACCCCATCTCCACCTTATCCTCCTTAACCAGGGGTAGCTCTCAAGAACTACCTGATCCCGGCTCCCCCTTTTCATTTTAAATGACCAGACGTGAGCCCTGGGCTAAATTATCTCTGAGTTCAGGGTTCTCTCCATTAGGACAGCATGCCAAACCTGCTATTAGTATTAAGCAACATCTAAGTGTGATCTAAGTGTAGACTAAATTATATTCACGAATACTACCATGTTTTTGAATGTAAAACTAAGCAAACAGTGCTCTGTGGCGCAGCGGGAATTTAAATAATTTACGGACTGACCAAAATATGCGGCAATTTAATAAAATGACGAGCTCCAAAAATGTGTCCGTCATTTACTTAATCTTCCACTGAATTCGGCGATCACGAAATCCTGGAGGGTCAGATTACTGCTTTATTGAGGACACTGACTGCGAGCGTCTCTTACCGGTGTGTGTGCGCACGTGTTTCTGCAGGTCCCCGGAGGTCTTGAAGGCTTTATAGCACATGTCTTCAGGGCATTTGTAGGGTTTCTCTCCAGTGTGTGTGCGCTGGTGGCTCTTCAGGCCATAGCCGGTGGCGAAGGCTTTCCCGCAGGACTGCACCTCGCAGCGATACGGCCGGTCCCCAGTGTGTGAGCGCTCGTGAACCTGTTCAACACACAAATACACATCTGTGAGCGGCTTCCCTTTCAATTAATATCGGTTCACTCTGCGGCCATATTTGCAACACCCTTGGCTAGCTAATCCAAGACTAAAGCCCTATCTAAATGAATGGGGGAATCCAGAAACTGCTCACTGAACTTGCAATCACATGACATATTTCAAATCAACAGCAAAACCCAGAGGTGGGTAGTAAAGAATTACATTTACTACATTACATTTACATAAGTCATTGGGTAACTTGTATTTCTTGAGTACATTTAAAGATGTGTACTGTACATTTTTAGTTAACTCTTACTTCGCTACACTTGGTGACGTTCCTCCATTGCTGTCAAATGGTAATAAATATGATTCATATTACTTGTTCCCAAATAATTAAGCAATACCTTTGTATTACCTTTGTATTACTGTTGCCATTACCTTGTAATGCTTGGTGGCTTTTGGACAAAAGTGCCTGCCAAAATGACTAAATGTAAATATCGTTGGAGAAGTTGCTGTAGAGACGCATCTCCCGCTTTCACTTCGAGTGCGTGTCTGATTTGGAACGATGACTGAAGATGTGCGAGTTTATCGGATCACCCGTGGACAGTTTCATAATGCGCCCCACACTGTACAACGAACTGACATTGTAACATATACATGAATTCTAGCTCCAACCTGAAAAAACATGTAGTGGTGTCAGAATTAGGCTTATTTGATCCCTATTAATGGTAATTTGGGAACTATGGGCACTTTCAGGGGCGTCGCAAGTGGGAGTAAAAGGGTGACAGAGTGCTGCATATGAGGGGCCGTATTTGGGCCCATTAACCACGCTCCAGTAAAAATACTCAAACTTTTACTTGATGCTCTACCAACCTGTTACAAAATCTGAAGTGACCTGTCCTATTACTGTCATCTCTAATTACTAGGGATGCTCCGAACAGGATTTTTGCAGCCGATAAAGAGTACCGATTCCTTGTCATGGTGATCAGCAGATACCAAGTACCGATTCTGATGCTGAGTATGATACTTAAGTGGAGATCTCTCCTTACCTATGAGAATAAATTAAGGATGCAGCATATAATCCCTTAAACACTATTATAACCATTTAGTGTGGACATGTCATGGACAGAAGGAGTTTTACAGAAAATAATAGATAAAACAGATTAAAACAATTGGTAAGAAATGATTAACAATACAATTTATAACCATTGCAAATGATGGAAGAAGAATTAGACATGTCTCAATGAAGCACATAATTGATGCATAAGAGTTAACCTAACCAATGGGATACTAAGAACATCACTGTGGCTCTCTCAATCTCTCGTTCACTCACTCTCGTCACCTCTTCCTCTGCTTAACTCATAATCAAACACTTATGATCGGTTTATGAGATCGGCCTGGGATGCATCTCCCAAACAACGACACAACTCATGGCTGAACTGTCACAGTAGGATGCATGGTTTGGGAAAAGAACGATGTAGTGGCGAGTGTTTCCCAAAAACCGTAGTTTCTCAGTGGCAGATCCATCACTTGAACCACGTTAGCTATAATGTAAATGTCCATGATGATGCTGTAAACGGGGTGGAGTCGCCACTTCTTTAGAGAAACACCCTATCATTCTTAGTGCAAATATATTGATTTATTGATTTCCTACTTAATAATTATTATTATCATTATTTTAAATTTGATTATTATTAAGTAGGTTTCCCCCACAAGTCCAAAGACATGCGCTATAGGTGAATTGGGTAAGCTAAATTGTCTGTAGTGTATGAGTGTGAATGGGTGTGTATGGATGTTTCCCAGAGATGGGTTGCAGCTGGAAGGGCATCCGCTGTGTAAAACATATGCTGGATAAGTTGGCGGTTCATTCCGCTGTGGCGACCCCAGATTAATAAAGGGACTAAGCCGAAATGAAAATGAATGAATGAATGAATTATTAAGTAAGATCTTGTTTATTTATTTACTTTTATTTATTGTAAAAGTCTACTTGTACAGTTCGACACATTCAAACCGCTGCAGCTAGCCAACAGGCCCGTGTCACATACAGTACAGATACATTTCTTAATAAATCACCTCCTATAACTGAAAAGCATCACCGTATGCTATATATTCATGTGTTCACAAGCTTTGGAGACGTAACGTAAAGTCCGCTTTTAAATAATAGGTCACCTATAGCTTTCATCATGAGCCACGGCTGCGTTCAAAATGGCATACATGTTTTCAAAGTGCACTACGAAGGGGGCACAGTTGTCAATATGAAGATCGCTAAAACTGAACTGTAAAAAATACTTGGAAAGCAAATTACACCTAAGAGAGACGACCTTAATGTGTCTAAATCATTCCCAGTTTACATGTTGGAACATTGTAAATGAATAGGGCACAGGGGGGATAGCTGGGAATAGAACACAGCCAGGAACTATGATTCTAACTACAGCTCTAGAGGTGCAGTTGCAGGCGCAGAAGTTTGCAACGCAACTTGCGGCCTTAGTTGGCTAACGATGGTTTTCATAAACCCCAGATTGGTGAGTACCGATTGAGTCATGACATGTGATTATCGGCCGATACCGTATCGTACCGGAGCATCGCTAGTAATTACATTTAAAACACATAGTTTCCAGTTTGCTCCAGCTACTGTGTGTGCGCAATGATTGGCACGACTCAGTCTCCTTTACAGCTGTTTCCATGACTGCAGGATGACACTGAAGGACACAATATGTGAAATCAACATAGACATACAGTATTCGCTAAAAGTCAGCGGTTGCTGTAACAAACAGACCCCACAGAAGCGCGTGGCTATAAAGACTCACAATTGGCTATTTTGACTGGAAGGTGAGATTTCCTTCACTGTGGCGGCCACTTTTGCACATTCATAGCAATACGAGTGAACCATCGTTGTATATCTGTAGTGGCCCCTAGTGAGTGGTCTGTGGCCCAGTGCACTGTGGGATTGTACCTTCAGATGGTGTGCGGTGGTGTAGTATCGCCCGCAGCCCGGGTGTTCACAGCGGAAACTTCTGTCTGTAACCTGCTGGACTTTACTGGAGCTCCACACCTTCCCCTCGAACATCAGCTGAGCAACACACTTTACTGATTAGCCAGATTCAGCAAACACATCCAAACTCACTTCATTACACAGATACATAAAACAGCAAACACACCAACATGACTACAGTGAACAGCTGAAAACAGAAGAGTATTTACAAGCTAATCTGTTTACCTGCTCATCCATCCCATTACCTCTCTATCAGTCTGTTGTTCAGTTTATCTCTCTATCAGTCTGTTGCTCAGTTTATCTCTCTATCAGTCTGTTGTTCAGTTTATCTCTCTATCAGTCTGTTGCTCAGTTTACCTCTCTATCAGTCTGTTGCTCAGTTTATCTCTCTATCAGTCTGTTGCTCAGTTTATCTCTCTATCAGTCTGTTGTTCAGTTTATCTCTCTATCA
>CAIGQW010049886.1:23081-40246 GCA_903798125.1 Danio choprae
TATATATATATATATATATATGTGTGTTTTCCTTCGATACGGTGATATGTTATATTTTAAAAATGTTTTTTATTACAATTTATTATAATTTTTTAAGCATTATTTTGCAATGTGGAAACACTGGTCATTGAAAAGTTCAGTGAGTATTTAGATGAGTACTAGTTTGATTGTATTAAAAAAATTTTGAAAAATAAAAAATATCCAGAAATTAACAGTTTTACATATTTTGTGATTCATGTTTATGCTTTTGATTTTCATTATGCAACTTTAATCTTTCATCCAACAACTTTTGATGTTGAAAAGTTTGAAGAAGTGACATTTGTTGACATTTTTAATAGTTTGTAGTGATGTTTTATCTGGGTCTGTGTTGTAAATTACGATATAACAACCTGGTAAGAATCTGCCAGTACCTTTTCTGTTATTTTATGGATTTAATACTCTATATTTTATATATTATACAAGTAAACTGAAACAAAAAAGTTCACAGCTTAATGATGCTTTCACAACCCAAAAATACTTTAAAAAATATCATTATGCAGAAACAAAATTATTGTTTTTGTTTTTTTTGCCTCGTCCCACAAAACCTTATACTGCTTATTTATTAGTATTAGTTTTATTCTTTTAATTTATTCTTTTTGTATACTTTATTTTTTTTAAATATTTGTATTTGAATAATTTATTTAATATATTTATAATAATTTATTGAATATATTATTTAATTTTATATTTGTATAATTTGATTTAATTTTATGTTTATATAGTTTATTTTATTTGTATTTTATATTTACTTTTATTTTATTGTATAATTTATTTATTTGTATATTTATTTAAGTGAGATGGCAAACACAGCCATTTTTGAGTTTTAGATTTATATTAATATTATAATGTGTTACTCTTTATAGACCATTTCAATGTGGTGATGCTATTGGCCCATGAACATTTCCTGCTTGTTATCAAACTATTTCATAACTGTAACAAGAGGCAATTCAATCCTAACCTAATGTTAAAACAGCTATCATAACATTATCAATATGTGGCTCTTTTTGTACTCTCAGAAGCTATAGAAATTAAAAATGTAAAACAGGAAATATGTTGGGACCATTGTTTTTGTTTACGTCCCACAAAATGGTCTATACATGTGGTCAGTTTTCAAAAAGAAAAAGAAGTACAACAACAGAAGATTGGCTTGCAGCTTAATGACCACAGGATAAAGATGTGTGTCCCTTGGCAAAAGCAGTTGAGATTGTCTGCCATTTTTCAGCTCTAGTTTAGTCTTGCAGTGTGCGGTGTAAATCTCCAGCGTGGGGACTTGGCACCGAGCGATGGATGGATGGATATTTTTCAGGTTAAAGCTGTTTTCTCCATCAGTGTGTGGCTTTGTCCATAGAGCGGAGCAAACTTCAGACAGTGTCATTGATTGAATGCTGTCTAATATCCACAGTCCAGAGTCTCATATTTCACAAGCGGACAGAGGATTTACGCTCTTCTGGGCCTTTCTGATAGAGTTATCACTGCTTCAGGGATTAAACGGATCAAACTCAGGTGTAACTCCAGAAGTGCGCATTTACACCATCGGTCTGACATGAGAAACGTCCAGCTGTAGATTGATTTTTGATATTATACACTCACCGGCCACTTTATTAGGTACACCTTTCCAATCAGCCAGTCACATGGCAGCAGCTGTCAGGTTTTTTATTTTTAATAAATTTGCAACAATTTCAAAAAATCTTTTTCCACATTGTCATTATGGGGTATTGTGTGTAGAACTTTGAGGAAATAAATGAGTTTAATTCATTTTGGAATAAGGCTGTAACATAAAACAATGTGGAAAAAGTGAAGCGCTATGAATACTTTCCGGATGCACTGTAAAAAACAAAACTGTAAATACCAATCATTTCACAGATATGGCTTGTAAACAAATGGATATCCAATTCATGTGCCTTTGATCGCTTCAAGAGTGTCTTTTTTAAAGTTTACATTTCCGTGAATTGGCAAATAACTTGGTCTTCATTATATCAGAGGTGTTGGTGTTTTATCAAACTGACAGAATTTAAGGGCCTTGTTGAGCAAAACTGAGCTGATCCGTATATCAGTGGATGTCCAGATGATGCTTTTGCATGTTCTGAAGAGGACACTGTGATATTTCAGCTGTGGTTACAGACACTGAACAGGACTAAAGATCTGGCCTTTCTGTTGAAGTGTAGAAGATGAATGCTGATGAAAGCTCACGTCACTGACCCACAGAAACGAGCTCAGACTCCAGCTGCACATATCCATTCGGGACGCTCTAGAGGAAAACACCAGGCTTCTGGAGGAACAAAACTACACTCATTTCCTCCATAGAGAAATTGATTTTAACAGGCATTTATAAACATACCTAGTTGGAGCTCTGAAGATCTTAAAAAAAAGTGACATGCTTCAGTAGAAGCCAGGCGGAAACATTTCTTTTAGCAGAACTATGGTAGTATTGTCATTTGTGTATATATAGAAGATATATTCATTAATTTTCATTTCGGCTTAGTCCCTTTAATAATCTGGGATCGCCACAGCGTAATGAACCGCCAACTTATCCAGCATATGTTTTACGCAGCGGATGCCCTTCCAGCTGCACCCAGGAAACCCACTCCAACACGGGGAGAACATGCAAACTCCACACAGAAATACCAACTGACCCAGCCGAGGCTCGAACCAGCGACCTTCTTGCTGTGAGGCGATCATGCTACCCACTGCGCCACTGTGAGGCCTAGAAGAAATATATAACAGTAAAATATATAGAGAAGCCAGTTTTTTATTTCTAGCACTTTTGCATTGTAGATTAACATAGGCCATGTCCACACATACATGGGTATTTTAATTAGGTGAGTCTTTCCCCACCTTGCTGCCATTAGCTTGAACTGTTAGCATAAAGCTAAGCAGGACAGGTGAGTCAGGCACACGTAATGATTGACAGCCGCACTGAACCAGTGACAGTGCACAAAGAGCGATAAAACAACAGCGTGTCTAACAGATGAATAAACGTTACCATGTTATGAAAGATCATGCACACATTGGCTAAATTCTTCATGAGTCAAACTAGAAATTAAGTTACTGGCTAAAAGTGACTGACGGATAGCATATGCATAACGTCAAAACACTCGACTGCTTTATTTAGATTTTAGCAACTATAACTTTATCTTTTTATTCAGTTCATGGTCTCATTTTATTTGTAACACTGTAAGCTATGATATCGTCTTGCTTTTTACTACAAAGATGCCGTTTTTGTGCGTAAGTAACATAGTAAACAATGTAAACAACAGGTCTCCGGAAGAAACGGTGACATAAACGAATAACCAATCATGATTCAACACTATTGTGTCGGTGGACTAAATGTGCTCTATAGGATGTTGTTCAGAGGATTCTTACCTTTTAAAATAAACCGTGATGTACAGCAATGAACGCATGTGTGTCTTGTTATTATAATGATATGTATGCCATGCCTAATAATAATCGTTTTCTGTACAGCTTACACAAATTTAGCAAATACATTCTTTATAAGCTTCCCATTGAAAAACAACTAGCTACAATGGCTGCTACGATGGGTTGCAGCGCAAGACGTGTATGACGTGATTTGTCACTATTTTCAGACCAGCGCAACAGTAATTTTCACGTTTTGCACCACGTTGAAAAGCAAATTAAAAGTTAAATAGCAAATCCATTTGCGCCACTTTATGGACTTATGGGTGTGCTGGTCTATAAAGCAAGTGTGTTAAGGCGCAATAGCGTTGCTATTTTGAAAAAACTGAAATAACCCGCGCCATTGACCAACTAAAAGCTGCTCTAAAGTCCAGCGCAGAGCTTGTTAGTTATGCACCTATGCTGGTCCAAACGCGTACACATTGCTTAATACACACAGGATGTACAACAATACACAAATATCTTTACACATGAAAAAAAATAGAGGATTAAAATGTTATTTTCTACATAAATATAAAAACCACTGCCTTCATGCCTTTTTCATCTTGGGCTTTTTTCTGTTTTTTAATGACAATTTGCATTTGTATAATGTTATTATTATTAGCAGTATTATTTATTATATGCATATTTATGTTTGCTTCAATTAAAACAAGTTTAGATTTGTCCACCTGTCGGGGTAAGAATAGGATATAACTCAGTTTTTTATCCACTCTTTGTTATTATTGTTCATTTATTAGGTTGCTGGAAATTAGAACTGAATTTAGAAATAGTTTTGAAACAAATCTTTGCGCTTAAAAAACAAAATGAAATATGTTGGCTGATGGATGTTTCCAGTGAAGTGAGTATAACACCGTTTCCTTATTCACAAATGTAAAGGAGTAAAGAGTAAAAGTAAAGTAAAGAGAAAGTAAAGAGGCCGAATGGAGGAGGCTCGTTCTTTATCCTCGCTGCAGATGGTCTGTTTAACTGTTATCTCGGTAGTAAAGCGTTCAGGTTTTCCATTTACAAAGTCCGCCATGTAAATAGCAAATGCGCCAGGCGCAACGCAACTGACTCTTAAAGTGAATAGGAGACGAGACTCTGATTGGTTTAATGCACGTTATGCTCAAACCACACCCATAACTCATCAAGAGAATAAGCACAACCCTGTTAGACCATGCGCCGGAGTGCAGAGCGTATTTTTCCATCCTAAAAATAGCAAAAGTGGATGCAGACACTCCCTTAATGCTTTTGCGGCATGCGCTTTAGAGTTTGTGCCTAGATTGTTAAAATAGAGCCCATAGTTTGTCAAGAATACTCATGTTGTTTTTGATGTAATTTAATGGTAAACACTGACATGTGCAAAGACTGCTCCCCAGTACATTGCTGATGCTGGCTAAGAGGTTAAAAAACAAATCCGTCCACAAGAACATGCAAAAATGCACTGTGATGCTTGTTAAGTGTACTCCGAACTAACAGGCAGCGATAAAAGCAGAATTAAGTTTTTGCAGAATATGTGACGCATTTGCCGCGAATGTGCGGAATTTGTCTCAATTATATCTTTCATGGTTAGTGTGAACCCAGCCATGTGGGCCAATCAGTAAGGAAAAAAGTGTGCACGCCGACCTCATGAGTAGTGTCGTCAAAAGTATCAAGTTCGGTACCAATCGGTACAGCTAAATTTTTAAAACAATTCTTACTATGTCCATTTCCTGCGTTTGAGCGCTGTTGATCGCATATACACCACTGATTGGGTTCATGTGTTCAACAGAATTGACTGTGATTGGCCATAAAGGTCATTGCCGAGTGCAAACACATACACAGACACTGGAGTATTTCAAAATCATGTAGATCCGCTGGTCTGTCTAAGAGCTGACATATGAGCGATCCGCTGATAGATCCACTGATCTACACAGTTTCAAAGGCTTCATGTCCATTTATCTGTGTATGCACAGAAATAAAGAAGGAAATTATGTGAACACACACACACACACACACACACACACACACACACTAAACAATACATCTATCAACTCTCAGTGGTTCATTTCTTAATTTCATGAAGATTTTTCTTGATTTTTTTTTTTTTTTTTTTCTTCAAATCAAAGTTTTGTGTTTCATCTCAGAGCTTCTGGAGAAACGAATGAGAAACCTGTAAGAGTGTTAGATCACGGTTGTCCTAAATTGTAAGTTTGACGTGTGTTCTGTTCACCTGCGCAGGTCAGAAGGGTCCCAGGGTCGAGTGGACACCTGCACAAAACTGAGGACGGAGACTGGGAATGGAGCGACGATGAAATGGATGAGAGAAGTGAAGAGGGGAAGGCAGCTGTCAATCATGAAAGGGTGAGTACAGCCATTTAGATGCCAAATAATGATCCTTAAAGAGACAGTTCACATAAAAATCAACATCGACTGTTAATTTACTCACTCTCAGACCATCCAATATGTGTTTAGTCGTCAGAAGAACATTAAGTAGATTTTTTTGTTGAAATCGTGGTGCTTGGTGATTCATAAAAGGCAAGTCAATGGCTACTGGCACTTTAAGAATCAAAATACACATACAGGAAAATCACTATTAATAATAAAAGTTGCTCCTGGTGATACCCTGAGAAATGATGAGGAGAAATGATCAGTCTGTGCAAGTGAGTTTGTCAAGGTTCTGGATTAAAGAGGGAATTTTTTTCATCTTATAGATGATATGTTAAAAAAACTGAAGCATTAAAAAACTAAATATTGTAATCTAGTGATTCTTTTGAGTCGTACTTCTTTGAGTCACTCATTTTAGTGGATCAGTTTCTATATATTTATCTGCAGTAAATATCATAATCAGATCATTGAGTGATGCTATTGAGTCACTCTCTTCAATGAATCAGTTTCTAAATCTAAATCTAAATATCATAATCAGATTATTGAGGGATTCTTTTGAGTCACTGTTTTCAAAGAATCAGTTTGTAAATGTTATTGAGTCATTCTTTGAGTTGCTCTTTTCAGTGAATCAGTTTCTAAATATCAATTTAATATTATAATCAGATTATTAAATGATTGCTTTTAGTCACACTTTTGAATGAATCAATTTCTAAATGTTAATCTAAATATAGTAATCAGATTATCAAGTGATTCTTGTGAGTCACTCATTTCAATGAGTCAGTTTTTAAATATGAATCTAAATCTTGTAATCTATATAAATAAATAAATAATCTAAATAATCTAAATATTATAGTCTACTAGTATACTAATTAAGGAGTCATCCTTTTGAGTCGGTTTTTTCAAGTGAATTAGTTTCTAAATTTGAAAAAGTCTTCCTTTGAGTCATATTTTTTTTAGTGAATCAGTTTCTAAATGTTAATCTAAATGTCGTAATTTAATTATTGAATGATTCTTTTAAGCTCGTTTGAATGAATCAGTTTCTAAATATTTAAATATCATAATCAGACTTGTAATTATTTCATCGCTCTTTTGAATGAATCAGTTACTAAATATTTTTCTAAATATCGTAATCAGACTTGAGTGATTATTTTATCGCTCTTTTGAATGAATCAGTTTCTAAATATTTATTTAAATATCGTAATCAGACTTGAGTGATTATTTTGGTGCTCTTTTGAATTAATCAGTTTCTAAATATTTATTTAAATATCGTAATCAGACTTGAGTGATTATTTCATTGATTTTTTGAATGAATCAGTTTCTAAATACTTATCTAAATATCGTAATTAGACTTGTCATTATTTCATCGCTCTTTTCAATTAATCAGTTTCTAAATGTTAATGAGGATTATTTTGAGTAACTTTCTCCAGTGAATCGGTTTCTAAATGTTAATTAATCTTCTTTTGAGTCACTCATTTGAATGAATCAGTTTCTAAATATTAATCAAAATATCATAATCAGATTATTGAGTGATTCTTTTGAGTCATTTTTTTGTGAGTCAGTTTCTAAATGTAATGAGTCATTTTTTCAAGTCACTCTTTTGAATGAATCATATTCTAAATATGAATCTAAATATCGTAATATTGAGTGATTCTTTTGAGTCACTCTTTTCAGTCAGTCGGTTTTCATGTATTGATCTACAGTAAACATATCATAATCAGGTTATTGAGTGATTCTTTTAAGTCACTCTTTTCAGTGAATCAGTTTTTATGTATTGATCTACAGTAAATATCATAATTAGGTTATTGAGTGATTCTTTTGAGTTGCTCTTTTCAATGAATCAGTTTCTGAATGTTAATGAGTCATTCTTTTGAGATGCTCTTTTGAATGAATCAGTTTCTAAATCTGAATCTAATTAATGAATTTGAATGATTCAAAAGCAGACTCTTTTCTCACACTAATCGCTAAATAATGTGTTTTCAGAATATGCAAAATATGCCAAACAGTTTCGCTGGTGACATTTCAGACCTTGCTGTACACAAATAAAGCTTCTGTTCTGTGTTTGTCATGTGAGATTTGAACTGATGCACTTTCTCTGATGTAAAGGCGAGAGTTTCACCTCCAGGTCTCTTAATATTTGATGATAAACGCTCTGCCGGAGACACGCAGGTGACGCACACCATTTGATCAAAGCCCAAGGCCTTTTCGCTCATAAATGTGGAATATTTAATGCTTAAGCGTCTCCGTCAGGAAGGAACAATCAGAGCTCCCCGAAGCGAAGCGTCCGCAAATCAGCGTCTGCTAATGAAGCTGGAGACGTTTGTTCTGTTGTTTATTGTTTATTATGGAATGCAAATGAGCAAGTGCTGATTGCACTCCTACACAAACACTGCATCTGTCTGTCGTACAGCGAAAAAACATAATTGAATCCTGTCTTGTTATTGCTTTTGCAGTCACGCAGGGTCAAAGAAAACGAAAACCAGCATGTAAGTTTACGGCGATTCTTCTTTTACCGTTCTCAATGTTTGTTTTTAAATGCATGGCTGATTTGAGTGTCGACGGCGCATCAAAACTAACCCTGTTTACGTTGCTAATGTTGCACGATGCTTGCTTTATTTTCAATGATTCATCAGTGCAAGAAAAACAAGGGTTTGTCTGGGTTGCAAAGCTCTGTCTTCGTCTGGAATAAATAAAGTAAATAAGCAAGGTAAATAAATAACAATTGTAAATTAAAGTCAAATAAAAGAGTAAAAGAAATAATTAAAGTAAATAATAAATAAAATGAAGTAAATGTGTATAGTAAATAAAGTAAACGTTTATTAATAAACAGTAAATGAATGAGTAAATAAGCAATTCAATTAAATAAAAGTGTAAACTAGTAAATAAAGTAAAATAAATAAGTAAATAATAAATAAAATGAAGTAAATAAGTATAGTAATAAAGTAAATATAATAATATAAGTAATAAAAAAGCAATGAGTAAATAAAGTAAATAATAAAGTAAACGAGTAAATAAATAAAAATGTAAACTATAGTAAATGAAGTCAAATAAATAAGCCAATTAAATAATGTAACGTAAATAAATAAAAATGTAATGTAATAAATAAAAAATTTAACTAGTAATTAAAGTAAATAATAAAAATGTAAATAAATGAGTAAATAAAGTAAATAATAAAGTAAATAAGTAAATTAATTAATTACAGTATATACAGTGCATCCGTAAAGTATTCATAGCGCTTCACTTTTAACACATTTTTTTATGTTACAGCCTTATTCCAAAATGGATTAAATTAATTTATTTCCTCAAAATTCTACACACAATACCCCATAATGACAATGTGAATTTATTATTTTTTTTTTTTAGTTGTTGCAAATTTATTGCAAATAAAAAAGCTGAAAGATCACTTGTACATCAGTATTCACAGCTTTTGCCATGAAGCTCTAAATTGAGCTCAGGTACATTCTGTTTCCACTGATCATTCTTGAGATGTTTCAGCAGCTTAATTGGAGTTCACCTGTGGTAAATGCAGTTGATTGGACATGATTTGAAAAGGCATACACCTGTCTATATAAGGTCCCAGGGTTGACAGTGCATGTCAAAGCACAAACCAAGCATGAAGACAAAGGGATTGCCTGTAGACCTCCGAGACAGGATTGTCTCGAGGCACAAGGCTGGGGAAGGTTACAGAAAAGTTTTTGCTGCTCTGAAAGTTCCAATGAGCACAATGGCCTCCATCATCCGTAAGTGGAAGATGTTTGGAACCACAAGGACTCTTCCTAGAGCTGGCCGGCCATCTAAGCTGAGTGATCGGGGAGAAGGGCCTTAGTCAGGGAGGTGATCAATAACCCGATGGTCATTCTGTCTGAGCTCCAACATTCTTCTGTGGAGAGAGGAGAACCATACAGAAGGACGACCATCTGTGCAGCAATCCACCAATCAGGCCTGTATGGTAGAGTGGCCAGACGGAAGCCACTCCTTAGTAAAGGACACATAGCAGATCGCCTGGAGTTTGCCAAAAGGCATCTGAAGGACTTTCAGACCATAAGAAACAAAATTCTCTGGTCTGAATGGAGTGAATGCCAGGCTTTACATTTGGTGAAAACCAGGCACCACTCATCACCAGGCTAATACCATCCCTACAATGAAGCATGGTGGTGGCAGCATCATGCTGTGGGGATGTTTTTCAGCAGCAGGAACTGGAAGACTAGTCATGATAGAGGGAAAGATGAATGCAGCAATGTACAGAGACATCCTGAATGAAAACCTGCTTCAGAGTGCTCTTGACCTCAGACTGGAGCGACGGTTCATCTTCCAGCAGGACAAAGACCCAAACCGCACCGCCAAAATATCAATGGAGTGGCTTCACAACAACTCAGTGAATGTCCTTGAGTGGCCCAGCCAGAGCCCAGATCTAAATCCTATTAGTCATCTCTGGAGAGATCTGAAAATGGGTGTACACCGTCGCTTCCCATCCAACCTGATAGAGCTTGAGAGGTACTGCAAAGAGAAGTGGGCGAAAATTTCCAAAAACAGGTGTGCCAAGCTTGTGCATCAACAAAGTATTGAGCAAACACTGCGAATACTTATGTACATGTGATTTTCAGGTTTTTTTATTTTTAATTGTTTTCACATTGTCATTATGGGGATTGTGTGTAGAATTTTGAGAAAATAAATGAATTTAATCCATTTTGGAATAAGGCTGTAACATAAAAAAATGTGGAAAAAGTGAAGCGCTATGAATACTTTCTGGATGCACTGTATACTTGAAGTCAAAATGATTAGCTCTTCTGTGAGTTTTTTCTTTTTCAAATATTTCCCAAATGATGTTTACCAGACCAAGGAATTTTTCTGTGCTTTTTCTTCTGGAGAAACTCTTATTTGTTTTATTTCAGCTAGAATAAAAGCGGTTTTTAACTTTTATAAAATCATTTTAAGGTCAATATTATTAGCCCCTTTAAGCAATATGTTTTTTCCAATTGTCTACAGAACAAACCATCGTTATACAATGACTTGCCTAATTACCCTAACGTGCCTAATTAACCCAATTAAGCCTTTAAATGTCACTTTAAGCTGAATACTGGTATCTTGAAAAATATCTAGTAAAATATTATGTGCTGTCATCATGGCAAAGATAAAATAAATCAGTTATTAGAAATGACTTATTAAAACTATTTTGTTTAGAAATGTGTTAAAAAAAATCTTCTTTCCATTATACAGAAATTGGGGGAAAAAATATACAGGGGGGCTAATAAATCTGACTTCAACTGTATAAACTAAAGTCTGTAGACACTGGGGTCGTGACTGCCTACAGTAGGTTTGGCCCTTAATAGATTTAATTAAAGACTAAAGTATCGTTTGATCGTTTAATTGAGAGCATCGAGGGATTTGCCTAATAACCTAAATATTAAATAATGAACAAGTGTGGCCTGTTCCACCGTATTGAACAAATAGCAATTAAGCAGCGCAAACACAGATCTTATTTAGTGTGAAGATCCTCCTCACATGTATTTCCTCCAAATGTCATGACTTTTAGTCGAAGCTTTGAGGTGCTAAAAACCCATTTCCCCTGGCCGCGTCCCTGGAGGGAATGAAAAGAAACAGCGAGGGACATCTTTCTGTACTTTCCTTCACTTGTAAGCAGTGCTTTTATTTTTTTTCTCGTCTGCAGGGAGAAGTAAATGCAAACAGTCTCCCGCTGGAGGATCTGTCCATTCAGCACCCGCAGGTGAGGCTCTGTGTTTGGGATTTGTTTTGATTTAGTGTCTGCCGATGCTTTTTTTGACTGGCTGGACGTCCCCCTGGGCTCCACTGGCTTTAAACGTTCATATAGCACATAAATAGAGCCAGAACAGCATGTGTGTCTGTTACAGAACCTAGTGGGACACCTGTGTAGGGAGCATTTTAAGTATAAAACAACTAGGTAAATTGAAAAGCTTATTAATATTTGTCATTCAGTATGTATGTTTAATTAAATACATATGGATACAATTATTTAAAATGTATTATTGAATTTAATAAAATATAAAATTATTAAATACTATTTCTATAGATATATGTTTCTAGATCTATCGGTTTGTCTGTTTTATAGCCTCTGCTCTCTGGACAGGCTGGACGTCCCTCTGAGCTCCACTGGCCTTAACCGTTCATATAGCACATAAATAGAGCCAGAACAGCATGTGTTCCTGTTACAAAGCCTAGTGGGACACCTGTGTACTTGCTGAATACTAGTATCTTGAAAAATATCTAGTCTAATATTATGTACTGTCATCATGGCAAAGATAAAAGAAATCAGTTATTAGAAATTAGTTATTAAAACTATTGTGTTTAGAAATGTGTTGTAAAAATCTTCTTTCCATTAAACAGAAATTGGGGGAACAAATATACAGGGGGGCTAATCATTTTGGAGGGCTGATAACTTCAACTGTATGCATATCGGTCTGACTTTAGCTTTGTGAACCGGAATCTACACGTTAGATAAATTATGTCTATGTGAACATCTGTGCTGCGTATCTCGTCTCTGTTAAAGCTCGGTTTACACACACACTCTAAAATCACTTAAGTGCAGTTTTTATGCAAGTCTGGCACAGATATAAGCCGGATTAAAAGAAAAATGAACATCTGTTTGCTGGATAACTCTGATTTCTGACTGGCCGATTGGTGCATCTCTATTATTTAATAGAGATTATGCAAAAATCCCTTTTATAAGGGGTTTAAGCACAGTTGCGTGGCCACAGTGTGTGATTATAGCCAGCTTCTAATGGTAACAACTGATTCATTTTATTTTTAATAATCACACTTGATAAAAACAGTCTGCAGAAACACTTTGATTGACATTCTCCCTGTGTACATGTCATCAAACAGGGGGAAAGCCCCGCCCATTAGTGACCATCTCTCCCTTCATTAGCATAAACAGCCCAGAGTGAGAAGCAGCCATCCGCCATTAGAGTTTTGGAAGAACATAATGTTAGCAACTAAGAGGCATTATAAATGTTGAGCTTTAGGATGCACAAGTGAACACTGTAGTCTCCATACACTAGCTTCTTCTGAGACACTTCCTTTCACATTTTCAGTTTTCACAGAGATAACATTTTGAGTCTGCCGCTATGCTGACACATAGGCATTTGTAGCTCCACCCTCTTTTCAAAAGAGCACAATCTCATTTGAATTTAAAGCGACAGTCACCAAAGCGGCACAATTAGGATCAAAGCCTAAAAGGGTCAGTTTCAAAGAGTTATAAAACATTATTTGTGTGGTATTTTGAGCTGAAACTTCACACACTCTAGGGACGTCAGAGACTTATTTTACATCTTGTTAAAAGGAGCATAATAGGCCACATTTAAAGCATTATAGTCCTAATAGGAAGAAAGGAATACATTTTGCAGTGTGTTTCACATTTCCGTGAGTTTGCAGAAGCAGCAGCTCTTGTTTATTCTCTAAATTGATGGTAAAATCTTAGAAGAGATCGTGCAGATTATGAAAACATCAGCCTGCAGTCTCGGGGACTTTCCCAAACTCACTTAAAACTGCAGTTGTTAAACCCCTCTTAAAAAAGAGCAACCTGGATAACACCCTATTGAGCAAATCTCCCTTTCATTGGCAAAATCATTGAAAAAGTGGTTTTTAACCAGGTTAACACGTTCTTAAGCTACAAGGGATGTTCAATTTTCAATCTGGTTTCAGAGCACATCATAGAAAAGAGAGTGCCCTTATAAAGATAATCAATGATATCCGCCTAAATACAGATTCAGGTAAACTAACAGTGCTGGTATTGCTTGATCCCAGTGCTGCATTTGACACTGTCCATCACAGCATACTTCTGGATAGGCTGGAAAACTGGGTTGGGCTGTCTGGGACGGTACTCAAATGGTTCAGATCTTACCTTGAAGGGAGAGGTTACTATGTCAGTATAGGTGACTATAGGTCGAGGTGGACACCCATGACATGTGGAATCCCACAAGATTAAATTCTGGCACCTCTCCTGTTCAACCTTTATATGCTCCTACTGAGCATAATGAGAAAGAACCAAATCTCCTACCACAGCTATGCTGATGACACTCAGATCTACTTAGCCTTAGTGCCTAATGACTTCAGCCCCATTGACACCCTTTGCTAGTGCATTGATGAAACGAACAGTTGGATGTGCCAAAACTTTCTTCAGTTAAACAACGAGAAAACTGAAGACATTGCATTTGGGAACACAGATGAGGTTCTCAAGTTGAATGCGTAACTTGGCTTTAAGGGTCAAACAACAAAAAATAAGGTCAAGAATCTTGGTGTGATTCTGGAGTCAGATCTGAGTTTCAATAGTCATGTCAAAGCAGTAACTAAATCAGCATGCTATCATCTCAAAAACATTCCAAGAATTAGATGCTTTGTTCCCAGTGAGGACTTAGAGAAACTTGCTCATGCTTTTATCACCAGCAGGGTGGATTACTGTAATGGACTTCTCACTGGCCTTCCCCAAAAGACAGTCAGACTGTTGCAGCTCATCCAGAATGCTGCTGCCAGGATTCTGACCAGAACCAGAAAATCAGAGCACATCACACCTGTCCTCAGGTCTTTACACTGGCTCCTGGTTACATTCAGAATAGATTTTAAAGTATTATTACTTGTCTATAAATCACTGAATGGCCTAGGACCTCAATACATTACAGATATGCTCACTGAATACAAATCTAATAGATCACTCAGATCTTTAGGATCATATAAATTAAAAAATTCCAAGAGTTCAGTCAAAGCAGAGTGAATTGGCCTTCAGCTACTGCGCCCCCCGCTGCTGGAATCAGCTTCCAGAAATGATCAGATGTGCTCCAACATTAGGTACATTCAAATCCAGACTGAAAACACATGTGTTTAGCTGTGCCTTTACTGAATGAGCACTGTGCTACGTCCAACAGATCGCACTATTATGTCTTTCTTTTCTTTTTCATTCTTTTATAGCCTGTTTTAACACATTTTAATCTGTTTTTATCTGTTTTATCTATATTATTTATTTTTTTATACTTGTGTCTTTTATTCTTGATTATGTAAAGCACTTTGAATTGCCACTGTGTATGAAATGTGCTATATAAATAAACTTGCCTTGCCTTGCCTTGCCTTAAAATGTCCGTCTGTATGTGATGTTAAAGTGAAGAGAGCTTTCTTCACATGTAGTGTTTGTGTTTGGCTAATGAAGTGCTGATACGCTTTTGTGAAGCAAAGGGAAAATAATCAATTGAGGACTAGTGAAATGAAAGTCTGCTTTCTGCTGTTCTGGATTCAGCTGATTTAACACACCGTGGCTCTTGATCAATAGTAAAAACAAACGAGCAGGGGTTATTTACCTAATTAGAGGTCAGTGCCGTTGCCTGGCAACAGGTTAAACTTTAGGTGGGGTGTACAGGAAATAATCTGAGTGTTCATGTAAAATTATGGTTAAATATTCGCTAACTAGACTAAACTAGCAAGAGATCATTACACAGGGGCAGCACAGTGGCGCAGTGGGTAGCACAATCGCCTCACAGCAAGAAGGTCGCTGGTTCAAGCCCCGGCTGGGTCAGTTGGCGTTTCTGTGTGGAGTTTGCATGTTCTCCCCGTGTTTGCGTGGGTTTCCTCCGGGTGCTCTGGTTTCCCCCACAGTCCAAAGACATGCGGTAGAGGTGAATTGGGTAAGCTAAATTGTCCGTAGTGTATGAGTGTGAATGGGTGTGTATGGATGTTTCCCAGTGATGGGTTGCAGCTGGAAGGGCATCCGCTGCGTAAAACATATGCTGAATAAATTGGCGGTTCATTCCGCTGTGGCGACCCCAGATTAATAAAGGGACTAAGCCAAAAAGAAAATGAATGAATGAATATTACTGTAACGTCCTGCTGGTGAAGGTTGACAAGATGGACACGAACACGGAATGAAAATGATAAACGGATTTATTAATGAAACACTTACGGACAACAACACTGGATACGGGTAGACAGGACACAACCAAATGAATCAAAATACCGGACGACAATGGACACAGACGAAAGGGTACAAATGGATAGGGGATGATTAAACTAATGACACACAAGGGCTGAACACAGGTGGAACAAATGAACACTGACGGTGGCGGGAAAAGGACAAAGAAAGCACATGACAAAAACAAACGATGACACGGACGAACACTGACAATTACACAGTAATTCGGTTTACTTTCTCGCTAAAAAGCTCTTGCTTTCCCATCAAATAATTTCTTTGAACCTTGAAAATATATTTTGAGGGATTTATTTTTACATGCACAAACAACAGCGGCCTAAACAACAGAACATCCTTGTCTAATTTTACCTGCTTCTGTGAGAGGAATACATTCATATAAAATCAACAAACACAAATATGTTTCACTTAACAACAAAAATAAATAAATAACCTCGTCATATAGACTATCATTTTTCTATTTGCTCTATAAGTTCAACATGATGGCACTAAGGACAGCATATGCTTTCTTATTTTACATAGGGCTATAGAATGTCATGGGATCTTACTTTTCACTTTGGTAAACATAATCGTGAATTGGAAAATGAAAGAAACACCATTGAAAGGGCTTCAGTTTAGTTAAGTTTACCTGCTTTCAGCTTAATTGTCCGACATGTTGACAGCAATGCCACGGTGTTTAAAAAAAGAACATTGTATTGGCCTACTGTATGAAGCAAACAAAACAAAACACAACGTCACATCATTTGTTTGGGAAAATGAATAAGCAGTGTCTCAACGTCCATATGAAAGCATCTGGCTGTCAGTCTATGACATGACTGGACTTTGCTCCTCAGCGACCCATACCTTGATGCTCATGACAAGAATAGCTTATAGTTGTCTTTTTGTGAGGTGTAAATCGCCATCATGCATGAATGAATGATATTTTTGCACTTTTACAGATAGTAATCCATGATCACATTACACAATACTGAAACCGCACGTCAAAATAACACATTGTCAATATTTTGGAGACCCCCCAAAATTTCCCAAATCATGTTTTCAGGGGAGCCCATGCCTTAATTAAGAGAGCTGAGCTCCCCCTAGCTCTCCTGTAGTTCGCACCCTTATTACAAGGCAGGACGCATCCATGCTTTCATGTTGTTGACGCCAAATTCTGACCCTACCATGCGAATGTCACAGCAGAAATCGAGACCAGGCAACGTTTTTCCAATCTTCAATTGTCCAATTTTGGTGAGCCTCGAATTGTAGCCTCAGTTCAGAGATGCTCTTCTGCATACCTCAGTTGTAACGAGTGGTTATTTGAGTTACTGTTGCCTTTCTATCAGCTCAAACCAATCTGGCAATTCTCCTCTGACCTCTGGCATCAACAAGGCATTTGTGCCCACAGATCTGCCGCTCACTGGATATGAAAATCCTAGTAGAT
>CAIGQW010049901.1:0-15737 GCA_903798125.1 Danio choprae
TATATATATATATATATATATATATATATATATATACACACATTAATGTATACATTTATACTTTTATTTAATTGATTTTTGATATGAAAGGAGGCTTACCATGGGCTTCTCTGTTTTGATTGACTTGACCTGCAGACATTCATCCTGTTTTGAGGTAGCATGAGTATACTCCTTTTGGTCAGTGGTTCCTCCAGGTTCTCGTGGCTGAGGTGGGGGTCGTGAGTATGGCTCCCCACGTTGTTTTTTGGTGACATGGGCTTCAGGACCATGCACAGTTTTAACATGTTTCCTTAAGGAGCTGGGGTCAGTGTATCGCTTAGTGCAACCAGGAATTTTACACACATAGGGTTTCTGAGAGAAATAAAAAGAGCATTTGCATATAATATAAATGCTCACAAGTTAAATATGGAACATAGTCTTCCAAAACAACTACAACAACAACAAAATCAACCCCAATGTCTTTAGAATATTTAATGCAATACATTTCCCCACACCTAACTTAAAATTCAAGAAATGAAGTCCTTGAAAAACTAATTTGTATGACTCTCCAGGTTCAATACTATGAAATTCAAGGACTAAAGCTGTGGTCACACAAGAGTTTGAGCATGCAAAAGTCTGTCGGAAGGCTCTTCGAAAATGAGTGGGATAAAACAAGATGATGCCACACTGGTAAAACGAATGTTTGCTCATAATTTTACAAATTTATACAGAGGGATCATGTTTTGATCTTCTATTGGTGTCATGGAATCACATGATGCGAAATCGCAGGTCAGAGTTTACTATACTTGAACATGCGAAACTTGTCACATTAGCTTGTGTTTCCACTCTGCCAAATTCACATGCAGATAAATGGAAGCCTATGGGGCAAAAAGTGAGAGGTATTACACATTGTTACACTTTTTATGTGTCTGTAGCTACCCATAATGTCAAAATTACATACAATGTAATGAGTATTACATTATTATTTTAATGAAATGTTCATACTTAAATAATTGTCTTAAAACAATAAAATCTTGAGCTCATAATGTCATCATATTTTTTTCATAATAATAACAATTTTAAAAATAATGTAATAGATTTTTGTGTGAGAAATTGCATTATGAACACTGGCAATGTATACAGAAATTTAATCACAGTTCATAAGGTAATACCTGCACATAATATAAAATGATGTTTACAATGTAATAATTATTTTCAATTTATGCCTTTTGAGCCAATACATTTAAAATCATTCTTTGTGTTCTGTTTTTCCAGTCAGTCACAATCATTTTGTATCCCTTTTTAATCCATTATGACAGATTTTATTAAGATTTTTTTTAGTTCTATCAAAATTTGCTAAATTTCCCCTTGTCATGCTCATTGTGCTTGATGTTTTCATGCTTTTCTTTTTCTGTATTTATCTAAAATAATAGCCTTATCAACATTTGACCAGTTTAGATTGCATTATTTTTATTCTGTGAGGTTTTTACTCTAAAGGGAAAACTAGGGATAAATTCCATGATCAATTGTTCCCCAGTGGGAGGGGAACTTCAATGCTATGTGGAAAACCTATATGGGTATATGCTATATGGGGATTTCGCTAGAAAGCCAATCATCTGAAGAGTAATAAAATGGGCCAATGAAATGCCAATGAATTGGCAGCACCAGAGCACGCAGCTGGCAGCAATCACAATCAGTTGTGTATAAAAATGCCAGCACGTGTTAGCTCAGCACCTTTTCGCTTTTAGAAACCTCTTGTTACTGAAAGAGTCCTTTGCTGTCAGCTTCGACTTCGTTCGTTCGTTCGAGAGAGAGAAAGCTGCTGGCATTCACAGGCTGTTTCTCCCGGTCCCAGAGCATGCTACAACGCAAGCAGCGGCGGTCAAGCTGGGTCCATTCTCCCCTCCTGGGTGTTTCTCTGGTCCAGTTTTCCAAGAGCGGTTTGCATATTAAAGAGCAAGTTTGCCTAAAAGAGCAACACAGTCAAGCAGCATGTCTTTCTAATGATGATTGCGTTGCATGTCTGGGGGTCCAGCATGTTTATGCGGTGCTCACAGGCCGTGCATGCCGTCACTGCGACGGCATGTCTGTTGCACAGCTAAGATTGTGGCTCGCTCTTGCAAAAGGGCAAACCACCCCTGTTGTCTCCGCAAGTTGGTTTGGGCAGATCTGAGGGTTACAGTGTGGGGGTCAATCCGCCGCCTTCGGGCTCGTGGACCTCCCACTCCTCAGTGCACTCAATCTAAGATTCGAGTGAAAGAAGCACTCCATCCTCCCAGATGGTTGCCCTCTCACTCGATACGACAGAGGAACAGATGTCCATCACTGCATCAGAGTGGTGAGCGAGGTGCCTGATCTAGAGGCAGATATGATAGCCGTGATTTCCCAGGCTGCTTCGGCGGTGGGTCTGGAGATAGTTCACCCCCCAGCCCCATGGCCGGACTGACTAGATGGGTGCTACGTGGAGGCTAAGAAGAAGGCCAAGCCTTCTAAGCCTCCTGTCCACTACTTCCCTGAAGTGTACAGTGAGCTCATGCAGTCCTGGAGGGCACCTTTCTCTGTCTGATCTGCGTGCGCTTCTGCTCTCACCACCCTTGATGGTGGAGCTGCCAGGGGGTACGAGGCGATTCCCCTTGTTTAGCGCACCATTGCGGTCAATCCTTGCCCACGTGGTGCCTCTTTCTGCCGTGGTCAGCCTCGTCTCCCATCCAAAGACTATCTGTGTCCCTTGGGGCCAGAGCCTACACAGCTGTGGGCCAGGCTGCTTCTGCCTTGTATGCGATGGCCACTTATCAGTGCTACCAAGCGCAGACATTGGCTCAGCTGCACGAGAGTGGTTCCGACCTAGGCTAAATGCATGAGCTCCACACCGCAACTGACTATGCTCTGCATACCACCAAGTCGGCTGCGCGTGCCCTGGGAAGGACGATGGCCACGCTAGTGGTCCAGGAACATCACCTCTGGCTAAACCTGGCAGATATGCGTGACGTTGACAAAGTTTGCTTTCTTAACACACCGATATCCCAGGCTGGCCTGTTTGGCGACACCATTGGTGAGTTCACCCAGGAGGCAGTGAAAGAGCAGTCGAGTGCGATGGGTGAGGTCATCTATCGGCGGGCTTGTAAAACCTGCCCGCTCCACCGACTAAGCGGCAGTGTCGGGCACTCCGCAGGCATTCAGCGCCCCGCCCCAGGGGCATCTGGAGAAGATGGGACTTGCACTTTCCTTGGTGGAGGGCCGAGCGCACCATCAAACAGTGTTTTTCAACACCAGACTGCTGGCCTCACAGCCGGCGGCTGCCAAATTCTCCAGATGTGACAACCCGAACACTGGCAGTCTGGGACGCTATGCCTTCCAGCTGGCAGGATCGGTGCATCTCGCCACGGGTTCTGAGTGTGTTAGAGGATGAGCTCCCTTCTCTTGCACTCCTCCTGCTCTTCCTAGGGACCTCACAGCTCCCGGGCTGAGCTCTCCCATTCCATGCTTCCCCACCGCTGGTACGTCAATGATTGTGCTGATGATGCCACTTGCGCGAGGTCTGCCAGCCTGGTTAGCGCTGCCCAGCCTGTCGCAATGGCTCATTCGCACGATCAGACTCAGCTATGCGATTCAGTTCGCCAAACAGCCTCCCAAGTTGCATCCAGTCCTCAGGATTGGTTTGCAGCAATAGACCTGAAAGACACGTATCTTCATGTCTCTATTCTTCCACAACACCGACAATTTCTGCAGTTTGCGTTCGAGGGTCGAGCATGGCAGTACAAAGTCCTCCTATTCGGGCTCTCTCTGTCTCCGCAGGTTTTCACCAAGCTTGCGGAGGGTGCCCAAGCGCCTCTTCAGCTCACAGGCATCCACATACTTAATCATCTTAATGACTGGCTAATTATAGCTCACTTACAGGATCAATTGGTTATACACAGGGACAGGGTGCTCTGGCACCTCGACCTATTGAGGTTTCGGGTCAACCGAGAAAAGGGCAAGCTCGCCCTCATGCACAGCATCTCTTTTCTTGGGTTGGAGCTGGACTCGATCACCATGATGGCGCGCCTTTCCCGAAAGCACGCCAAGCTGATGCTGACCTGTCTGAAAGAGTTTGACAGGAAAACTGTGGACCCACTGAAATTATTTCAGAGGCTCCTGGAGCATATGGCATCCACAGCCGCTGTGATGCTGCTCGGGTTGCTCCATATGAGACCGCTTCAGCATTGGCTTCACGATTGAGTCCCCAGACACGCATGGCATGTGGGCATACACCGGGTGGTTACCACTCCGCTGTGTCACTGCACCTTCAGCCCTTGGATGGCCTGCATTTCTACAGGCCGGTGTGCCTCAAGAACAAATGTCCAGGCATGTCAACATTTTGACGGATGCTTCCAGTATGGGCTGGAGGGCCATGTGTTGCGTGCATGCAGCTGCGCGTCTGTGGAAAGGAACCACAGGGATATCAATTGGGATATCAATTGCCTGGAGCTGTTGGCAATGTATCTCGCTCTATGCTGTTTTTTACCAGTGCTAGAGGGGAAACACGTGCTGGTCAGGATGGGCAGCATGCTGATGGTGGTGTATATCAACCGCATGGGGGTTATCCGCTCTCGCCACATGTCTCAGCTTGCTCGCCATCTGCTCCTTTGGAGTCATACGCAGCTGAAATCGCTGCATGCCTTTCACAGTTGATGCACTCTCATGGCAGCTTCCATTTCTGGGAGAATGGAGGCTCCACCTATAGTCTGTCCAGCTGATATGGGCGCACTTCGGAGAAGCCCAGGTCGACCTGTTTGCTTCCTCCGAGAGCACCCATTGCCGGTGGTTTTATTTCTTGACCGAGGCCCCCCTTGGCAAGGACGCACTGGCTCACAGCTGGCCTTGGGGTATGCGTAAATCCGCGTTTCCCCCAGTGAGCCTACTCGCACAGATACTGGGCAAAGTCAGGGAGGACGAGGACCAGGTCTTGCTAGTGGATAGTGGAACTCTCTGGCCCAACTGGACCTGTATTTCAGAACTTTTTCTCTTTGCGACGGCCCCTCCCTGGCAGATGCTTTTGAGGAAGGACCTTCTTTCTCGGGGACAGGGCACTATCTGGTACTGATCGCAGAAGACTTAGGTGACCTTCCGGCTGCGGTGGTTAACACCATCACTTATTCTAGAGCACCCTCTACGAGGCATGCCTACGCCCTGAAATGGAGTCTATTTTCTGAATGGTGTACTTCTCACTGAGAAGACCCCTGGACTTGCCAGATCAGCGATATGCTTTCTTTCCTTCAGGATAGAAAAAGAAGTTGTTTCTAAAATAGAAATGAGCATGTTGTGACATGGATGATTAGGACAAAACTCAGATCAACATGGAAAAGATTTCTATGGGGCGCTTGCAGGGGAGCCATAGATTGTTGCAGGGGCGCTTGGGCCCGATCCCAATTCTACCCCTTAGCCCTTCCCCTTGTTCCAATTCTGTTTAGGTTGAAGGTGTAGGGCTTACAGTCATGGCCAAAAGTTTTGAGAATAACACAAATATTAGTTTTCACAAAGTTTGCTGCTAAACGGTTTTTAGATCTTTGTTTCAGTTGTTTCTGTGATGTACTGAAATATAATTACAAGCAATTCATACGTTTTAAAGGCTTTTATCGACAATTACATGACATTTATGCAAAGAGTCAGTATTTGCAGTGTTGGCAACTTTGTTGTTCTTTTTCAGGACCTCTGCAATTCGACTGGGCATGCTCTCAATCAACTTCTGGGCCAAATACTGACTGAACCCATTCTTTCATAATCACTTCTTGGAGTTTGTCAGAATTAGTGGGTTTTTGTTTGTCCTCCCGCCTCTTGAGGATTGACCACAAGTTCTAAATGGGATAAGGTTCTGGGGAGTTTCCAGGCTATGGACCCAAAAATTCAATGTTTTGGTCCCCGAGCCACTTAGATATCACTTTTGCCTTATGGCACGGTGCTCCACCGTGCTGGAAAATGCATTGTTCTTCACTAAACTGTTGTTAGATTGTTGGAAGAAGTTGCTGTTGGAGAGTGTTTTGGTACCATTCTTTATTCATGGCTGTGTTTTTGGGCAAAATGAGCCCACTCCCTTTGATGAGAAGCAACCTCACACATGATTGGTCTCAGGATGCTTTACTGTTGGCATGCCACAGGACTGATTGTAGCGCTCACTTTTTCTTCTCCGGACAAGCCTTTTTCCAGATGCCCCAAACAATCGGATAGGGGCTTCATCTGAGAATATGACTTTGCCCCAGTCCTCAGCAGTTCATTCGCCATACTTTTTGGATGTGGCTTCTTTGCTGCCCTTCTTGACACCAGGCCATCTTTCAAAAATCTTCGCATCACTGTGCGTGCAGATGCGCTCACACCTGCCTGCTGACATTCCTGAGCAAGCTCTGCACTGGTGGCACTCCGATCCCGCTGCTGAATCCTCTTTAGGAGTCGATCCTGGCACTTGCTGGACTTTCTTTGACCTTCTTAACAAGAATTGAACTTCTTTCCTTGAAGTTCTTGATGATCCTATAAATTGTTGATTTAGGTGCAATCTTAGTAGCCACAATATCCTTGCCTGTGAAGCCATTTTTATGCAACGCAATGATGGCTGCACGCGTTTCTTTGCAGGTCACCATGGTTAACAATGGAAGAACAATGATTTCAAGCATCACCCTCCTTTTAACATGGCAAATCTGCCATTCTAACTCAATCAGCCTGACATAATGATCTCCAGCCTTGTGCTTGTCAACATTCTCACCTAACAAGTTAACAAGACGATTACTGAAATGATCTTAGCAGGTCCTTTAATGACAGCAATGAAATGCAGTGAAAAGTTTTTTTCAGGATTAAGTTAATTTTCATGGCAAAGATGGACTATGCAATTACTCTGATCACTCTTCATAACCTTTTGGAGTATATGCAAATTGCTATTATAAAAACGTAACCAAATTTCCAATATTTATGTAATTCTTAAAACTTTTGGCCACAACTGTATGTTTGAAGGGCTAGATAGCCCTTCAAACAGAGTTTCTTCAGGACCACACTCGAAACCAAGGGGTAAGAAAATTTCCCAGAATACAGAAGCTACAACGGCAGCATGGCTGCACACGGAAGTCAGGAGATGCACAAATTAGTACTTTTTTGTCATTATTATGAATTTTTACAACAAACAAGCATATGTTTTATTACAATTTTGCTATCTATAATCCCTAATAATAACTCCTGTATAGTAGTCCCACAACATTCTATCACTCGATGACACACGAATACCCTGTCAGAAAAGTGTAGTGGGTGGGAATGACCTTTTTACAGTGTCTGCTATAATGTTAATGTTGTTTTTTTGTATGTTTACATGGATGAATATGGCCACTGTGTAAATGCACAGTACAGTTACGATCGTATTGCCGCATTATATTGTTATGATAACATGATATATGCCTTCAGTGATTTCCTGAAGATAAATACCAAACAATAACGCAACTGGAATAACTACAGCAGTCTCTGTCATTGATCTCATATGAATCAAGAGATTGCAATGACATATGATGATGTGTGCAGGTGTTGTAGTGCTGTCCCATTTCTTAGGGGTACATTTTGAAGTCCTTCCCCTTCACACTCTGTTTCAAGGGTCAAGGGAAAGGATAAGGGTTAGGGGTACAAAAATAGAATTGGGATTGGGCCTTAATGTATTGTTATGACATTAGATTTAACTGGTTTTACTCCCCAGTTAAATCTAATGTGGATTAATTGATAACATTCCTAGCACAAATATTATAACAACTGTGGTTTTAGCAAAGGTTGGCTTTGTGTTTTTATGTTCTGTTTACTGTGAGATGTAGTAACTATAACAAAAATGGCACCCATTACCATATGTTGACAGAAACTATATGGCAAAATGCAGGTAGGTAATGACAGTGCCAGAAAAAAGTGAAACAAAACTTCAGGGAGTTTCTTCTTACATGCCTCAGGTTTGTACTTTCTATATTAGAAAATTTAGTTTATATTTCAAAGTATCAACAGAGTAGAGAGCATTAAATCACAGCTAAATTACTACCTTGCTACTGACGAATATAGTATATCAGGCTAAAATCTACATTATTAATAAGTATTTATATTAATATTATTACTCAATGAAACTGAGACATTATGTTGTGACAACATTATGCAGATTCCACTAGACCAATCACTCTAAGTTTGTATGAAAATGGGCTTATGATCATATGGGCAACTTAGCAGGACTTAGACAATCACTCATTGAGGTTTTTGCTGAGCAACCAAGCCAAAGCTCAGCATTTAGCTTGTTTAAGGGTTTAAGGGTTGTGATCAGCAAGACATAATAAAAAATTGTGGCAATGCAAATTTAAGCTGGGCAAGTTATGACAAAACAAGTTTTGTCAGAGTGGCCATCGCCTTCCCTTAGCCACCTTAGGCAATTAAGGCATAATTAATGATCATATATGTAGATCGTGCATCAGCCCTGGAGAATAACTTCCTACGTGCATGTGCTTGAGAGTCCTTGGTAGGTAGTCCCTGCAGCTTTGTAAGCTCTGGCATTAAATTTCACCAAAAATGTACATGCTTTAGATGGGTGACATGGACAATAATTTGTCCGAAATCGCTTTCTTCACCTGGGCAATGCCTGGGTCACCCTCACGTTGATCATAATGAGGGCAGCATAGCTCAAGGTTCTGAGAGTAAAAGGTGCCTTCTAAGCTTTAGTAAGTTTGAAAATGAATGCACAGAGAGCATGGACAGAACACCATCTTTAAAAAATACTCTTCAAATGGAACTAAACCACTCAATAAACTGTTGAGGGATAGCACAAGAGACCCAGTCCCTGTTACTGAATGCACCATATCAGATATTCGGCCTGCTACAAAGCAAATATATTAATGAGTGACTGCCAATGAGCAGATCATATACCATATGTATGGGAGTAACCTCGCCAGTTTTCATTGGGCCGTTTTCATACAAATTTATAGTGATTAGTCAACTAAGCAGAATGCCTATAAATGTCATCATGCCATTAATTGCAGTAAACAACTGAAAGGGAAAGATATTTACAAGTCCATTCAACCAAGTATTTTTAGTGAAATGTATATTATATAAAACAAACTATATATGATGAGACCTCATTTTAACCATCACTAATTTACTGCATTAAAAAAAAAAGCTGGCTGGATGTCAACAACACATAACCGGAAAGGCTATAAATGTTATAAATGTGAAAAAATAAATGTTGCAATGTCTGCAAAAATGCACATTTCAGAGATGGATTAAGTTATGGATTTTGCTATAGGGACATTTATTTATTTATTTTATTATTATTTTTTTGTATTTATGTGAATCACAACAAGACAGAAATGCAAGTAAATTCTGTCAATTTTAATGTCATGTTCTTTATATTTTTCTACTTATCTAAAGCTGAGCTATTTAGAAGAAAAATGGTATTCTTGGTATATGTGTGAACTGACCTCATTAGAGTGTGTGCGATTTTGGTGTTTGGCTCGGTCTGATGCATTCGAAAAGGCTTTGTTGCAGCCTTCATGTTCACACACATATGGCTTCTCTCCTGTGTGTGAACGCAAATGTGTTTTCAGGTTCTCCAATCTGGAATATGCCTTTGAACAGCCTTCAAACTGAGATAAAAAAAGGACAAACAGTTACACAGATTTGTTACAGACAGTCATAAGCTTTTACAGCCGGTTCTTGAACTAAACCAAAATCCAGATCACAAGCTGTCCTTGTAAGTCAGAAATCTTCAAATGCCAAATGTATTAAATTCTCACCGTGCATTTATGAGGCTTCTCTCCTGTGTGTCTGCGCATGTGCACCACCAGCATGTATTGGGCCTTAAAGGGTTTCTGCTCTCTTGAACATTCCTCCCAGCGACACACAAATTCCTTTTTTTCTCCATGAATATGGTCATTATTTATGTGCTGTGAGAGGAAGAATACAGTAGGTCAAAACTTATGTTAATGAGAAGCATAATATGATTTGGAAATTTTGTTGTACTGTGAGATACTTTGACAAAAGCATTATTTTTTTATGAAAAAGTTCAAAGAATACCAGGCCATTCCTTTTTTTAATAATAAGTAAAAAATAAAATAAAAAAGCAACCCCACCCAGCAAATAGTATACTTTTTTTTGTCAAAACATTTCTTTATTTCTTTACATTTAAATGAAGTAGAAGTACAATGCTTGATGATAATAATAAATAAATAAATAAATAAATAAATAAATAAATAAATAAATAAATAAAACAATAATGTTCAGAATTAATTAATTTAAATAATATAAAATTATGAGAAAGCTAAAAATACTAAAAATACTCACAATACTAACAAGTATATGAAATAATAACTATTAAAAGTTGGCCAAATATAATCAAAGTCTGTGGGCTTTTGCCTAAAAACAGAATACAATATTTTCCCAGGGCTACTATAAGATACAAGCTTCTCAATACTGTGTTTTTTCCCCTTTGCTCTGATTTTTGTTATTCTTCTTCTTTTTTTAAATAGAGGAGTTCTGCAGTTAACAACGCACTGTATTCACCTTATTCGTTGCGTACGAGTGGGCGCAGCCATTTGAATCTTTTTGGCTCGAGACTTTTGGTCTCATTCACTTCCATTCATTTTTAGACGTTAAAAACAGCTCGTTATGCTGCTTAATGTTGCAAACCGATATTTTCCTATTTTATTATATTACTTTGTCTGTATAGTCATGCAAACACTTGTTTGTAGAGCAAGTAGTTTGACCATTTTCTGCGGTTTATTATTCCTAGATATCTCTCCCATAGACGACTGAATCAGAAGTTCTAAAACAATCGCAAAAAAGAACACACTTCCACACACTTTCCGTCAATAACCTACACCTTCATTTACCTTATAGTTCTGACCTCAGAACTGCACATCCAATCTATACAGATATTTTTAAGTATCTTCTTTTTAATCTGCCAAGTAATTTACATGTTTCATTGCCAAATTCATAATAGTGATAACTTGTTCTTGTTAAAGCTGCTTCTGCCTTATTAGTGCATAGGTTATTTTATATTACTCTTTTTCTTGCTACGTTAAACATTAAGAGATTCAGTTTACAAGCATATTTATAATTGTATATTTAAAAAAATACTTGTGTATATCTTGCATTTCCAAGCCCATTTTAATACAAACTTGCTTCTTTGCTTGCAATGCAATATAGGTTTTGGATAACATTATTTATCCAAATATATTTACTAATATTATGTACATTTCCCCCAAACAATGAATATCTATACAATTCCAGAAACGATTCTGCATCATAAAAATTGAATAGGGTTTATAGTTTGAAGAATATCTGTGGCTGAATTTATCAGCAGCACTTCCTTACAGTTTTAAGTTATCTACAGAATGGACCGGAATTAACAGAAGCTAGGTATTCCTCTGAAAAATTGGACACAAGAATCGCTGAAGGAGAATGTTCAGTTTACATTGAACATTTACTGATTTGTGTAGATTTGTGTAGGAGCACAAACAAAGAGCGCTGTAGCCCTGAATGAATCCCAGGTTGGAACAATGCAGTGTGGAGTGTGCAGTGTGTATTTAACTGCTGCTCTCCTCTCTGAAAATGTATACCAAGTTTTTTTTTGCTATATTTAAACTATATTTAACTACATATTTAAACTATATTTGGATAGTGGTGTCATGTGGATGGAGCTATAGCCTTAAAAATGGAATCAAACAACCAGACATCAAGGCTCTACAGTTTAGGCTGGAAAGTCCTTCCAAAGTGACTGGAAATGGCGCTGCCACAGCCGCTGAACTATATTTGTGAACCACATCTGGATCCTCCAGAGCGGGGCTGCTAAAAGGATGGAACATTTGTCTTCCTTGATTAGTCTAATGACCTGAGGCAACAGGGCCATTAAAGATATAAACACTGATGTTTATCGTAAAGATTAAAATCACCATTTATGCAAAATGACGCTCAAAAATGACATTTGTAGCAATTACATTATTTAACCAATAGATGGTGACAACCAGCCATCAAAAATATGCAACTTAAAAATGATACATCTAGTAATGAAACAAAGTTTTTATAAGTGAGTTATTGAATAGTTGATTGAAAAGGAGACAAAAATAAATAAATATGATGTGTTGTACACATTTAAATGTTAGATTTATATATTTAGCATTATCACCAACAGATCTTTTTTCACAGTAAATTTACAATTTATTTTTATTCAGCTGGTTATTTTTTGATTTTATTATTCATCAAAATTACAGGTTCTAAGTTATGTTTGTTAGAACAAAAGTTTCTTGCATTACTGTTTTTGTATTAAATGAAAAGTAAATTACATTTATCTCCTCCTTTTTTTGGCTGATGCAAATAATGGTCCAATCTGTGACTCAAAAACCGTAATGTGATCAGAACCATGACATTTGTGATCTGCTACACCACTAGAAAATAGTGGCTGTAAAAGCCTAATTTGCTGTCTGCTGGAGGAGCAATTTCTATTGCTCTTTTTACCATAAAATTGCACTTCAGTTTGGAAAATTAGAGAATCTTAGTCCTTTAGCATAGTCTGGAAACTGCCTCTGAATAAGGTTGTCAGTTAGTTGATTGGAAAAGACCTCATTTTGTGGTCCATAAGACCCAAGCTGAGACATTCAGGAAAGCTCTCCAAGCCTGTAGCCAAGTCACAAGTGGTGTTAGTTTTTACAAGAGGCAGGTTGCTGTCAGGGGGCAGGTGAGGCTAGAAAAAAAAAAAAAAAAAAAAAACTCTGCAGGACTACAGCTCTTCAGGACCCAGCTTACCTTCTTCTGACAAATCTGAATGATCTGGATTGTTACCTCCACTAGACATTTGTAAATGTTGTCAGTTTTAAACATCAAAGTATTTTTAGGCCATTCAAGTATGATGCTGAAAAGATATCAGTGTAGTACTCGTGTGCTGTAATAGATTGTTTCTGTGCAAGCAAATAGAAAGCCACCTAGTATATAATTTAGTTATTTTTTTTCATTGTATTTTTGCCTATATGTGGAAAAGTATTCATCTTGATGACTATCTACATCAGCTATGTCCATTATATGGTTAGTTTCTTGATCTCTAAACAGGCTTGTAAAACAGTTTCAGAACCAATTTTTTGCACTTACCTAAGCCACATACCTTCTATGCAGACATCAGAAAACAGTTTAAGTATAATTTATCATATCTAAGGCCTATTTTAAAATGGAATGAGTATCAACTGTTTGAATAAAGTGTGCCCATTATCCCCTACAAATATAATTTTACCACATAAATCCAGTAGGGGGCCACAAAGATTATTTTCTGGCTGTGGCCAACTGCTCCAAATACAACATTTGAAACATATTTTGTGAAAATACAGTGGGGCTAATAAGTATTGAACATGCCATGTTTTTTTTTTCTTCTTGGGAATAATATTTCTAAAGCAAATGTTGACATGGAAATTAACCAGATTTTGGCAAAAATCCAAACAATACAAACCTAAAATTAAAACAAAACAAACAAACAAACAAAAAGTCAGAAAATTTAGTTATGTGTGATAAAAATGGAATGATAAAAGGAGAAAGTACTGAAATGTATTTCATACTTTATATAAAAGGCTTTTTTGGTGATGGAAGCTTAAAGATGCCTCTCATATGAAGAATGAAGTCACATGCATTGCTTAGGTGAGATTTTTTTTTTACAGAATGTAAAAATCTTGCTGGTTTTGTGGGTCTCGTCTATCAAATCTTTATTTTGTATATTCTACTGGATTCAAGTCAGGTGATTGGCTGGGATACTCTACAACTTGATTTTCTTTCTATGAAAAGAATTATTATTATTTTTTTTTTCATTTGAGAGTTTCCTTGGCTGTGTTTTGGATCATTGTCTTGCTGAAATTTCCACCCTGGTTTCTTCTTCATCATCCTGGTAATGGATTGAAGCAGCTAATATTTATTCACAATGGGTTGCTTTCTAACTACTGAGAGAATTTAGCTGCTGTGTTGGCTTTCACTGCCTTTCTACACCTCCCTTTCTGTCTGGTCTTGTATGTTGTGCTCAGCTCGAGTTTTCTTGGGTCGAGCAATCATATCCTGTCTTTGTCTGTTTTTGTCCTTGTATACGCATGGGGTCTGGGCAGGCTCGGGATGTGCGCTCTTGTGCTTGTGTGTGTTTTGTCAGTGGCGTGTTGTTTCATTCTCAGCGCTTCAGTCAAGCTGGTTTCTGTTTCGGTTGGTGTTGAGATCATGCACGGTAGATGTTTTCATTTATCTTGTGCTAGTGCATTACGTTCAGTCTTCTGTTGATGTTGTGTAAAGCATGTGGATTGGTGTTTACATTGTGGCCACATGCTTTAGTGTTGCGTGTCATGTGAACACGCAGTTAATGGGTTCTGACATTGGCTGCATGTTCTAGTCCTGTTTTACATGAGTACATGGCTTGTTGTGTCTTTGTACTATGTCCTCTTCTCTCTATTGTTAAGTCCCACCCTCCTTGTTAACCCATTATTAGTTAATCCTGTTCACCTGGTTGTTTCTTAACAATGTTTGCATATATTTGATCTTACCTTTTAAAGGAGCCCTATAAAGAAAATTTGGGTATACCAAGGCATTGTAGAATAATAAGAGATCAGTATATGGAAATAGACAAACTGTGAGCCTCAGACACTCGTTTTCTCATTATTATGTCAATTCCACGAGTGTAAAACCCCAGTGGACAATGGGCCAATAAGATGACAAACCAAACTGGGATGAGACTCATGGGCCATGCGCTTTGCATTGTCATCAAGATATCACAGACTCCTATGTAGCTCTGAGATCATTAATATATGCATGCCTCAGGCCGCGTTTGATAAGCAACGTTTTCTAGTGAGAAAATGATAGTTTCCCTCCATTATTTATTTTAAAGCTTATATTTAACTTATTTAGTATGTGGGACTTTTATTTTGAAAACACAACTGCAGTATGTTTATTAACCGTTACTGGACAACGACTGCACAAGACATTTGCAAACATGGGTCAGGATGCAAAATGCAAGATTTACAGATTATACATTTATTTCGCTCCACTCCGAAGAGACATAAGTTATGTTTCATTGTAGCTTTTGTAAATTGATTGTGTTTATTGTGAAATTTGAAGCGTATGTTTCAACAAACACATGTAGACTGCTGAATCATGTCAAATCACTCTACAGCTCAACTGTCATTTGGTCATGCAGATGATATTAAGTCTTGGCTGTGTTTTCTTTAACATTACAGTTAAAAAATACAATGCGATACATACTATCGATACTCCCACTTCTCGTGAGCAAAATATTTTAACGTTACTCTGATTGAGTTTATATTTGTTGTATGTATATATATATATATATATATATATATATATATATATATATATATATATATATATATATGAGTATATATACATGACACAATCCATCTATGTTCAATTATGGACCTTCTGATTCTAAGGGTATTTATGGAGTAATAAAGAGATCTTTTGAACTTACCAAAGCCATAAAACTACTATGTTGATATCAGAGAACAATTTAACATATTAAACCAATGCAGTAGATGGCACCTTTAATATCTGTTATCTGCATTTGTGCCTGATTTTGTTGTGTTCTTGCTATATTCTATATAAAAGCTCTGTTGCTAACATATCCTCACAATGCAAATATAGATACACATACTATCCATGTACTTATGTGTAACTGGTTTTCTCGTTATTGTTTTCAAAACAGAAAAGCAAAGAAATGTAAAATTGTAGCTTTTTCTAATATATATATATATATATAT
>CAIGQW010049903.1:0-10949 GCA_903798125.1 Danio choprae
TTTAAATTGTTGCAAATTTATTAAAAATAAAAAACCTGAAAAATTACTTACATAAGTATTCTGTGGCTGGTGCCCCCTTAAGGAGGTATTTGTCTGATACTCAAACACACTTTAAGTGAGGAGTAACCAAAGTCTCAATGTTAGTATTAATGCTAACATTAATGTTAATATTCAAGAAAAACCAAAGTAATTATTACTCCATTATTTGGTGCGCCACGTAAGGAAAATGTAATCATTTTTGTGATAAATTCAATTATCACTACATTATATGGTGCCCTGCATGAGGCTAAAATATCAATATCGATGTTAAAATTTGTGATCATTTCAAAATAGCACTATACAATTTATTTGACTTGTTTTGGATAAAAAGCACAAGATCATTTTTGAAAATAACTCTGACTGACTTCGACTGAAAGAAGAAAGTGCCTTTATAGGTTGAACAAATTATGGGCTGATTTTCATTTTTTTAAGGGTTTGAAACGTGGATGAGCAAATGATGATTTTGGAGTGAACTAACTGTTTAACACCAAGGACCATAATGATAAAGGCCAGTTCACACCAAGAACTTCATGATAACAATATATATGTATAGTCCCAAAAACATTTCTAGTATGTTTATACAACAACTAAAATAATAAAAGGGCTGTAGATCCATATAATTTAATCAGTTTCAGAGCATTATTTCCAAGTGAAGAATAAAAACATTTACAGCCAATTTGAGTTTATTCTGCTTTAAACAACTTGAATTAAAGCTTCAGATGACAAAATTGCAGTGTGCTTAAAATAAACAGATTGTTACTGTTGTGGATGCTAATTTAGTTTATTTAGTATAGATCTCACTCTTGGTGTGAGAGGACTTTAACCCATATAAATCCTCACAGACCCACATACTGTATGCATGTGTCAGATGCCTGACCCAGTATGTTTTTGGGCTCTCCTTACACATACATAATTGAAAGAGGGTTTTTTTTTATCTGAGTACCATCATCGCATGAGTGAACTCCCTGATGTCAGCACTGCACTAAAAACTGTCTTACTAAGCTTAAACAGCACTCACTTGTACTCAATTCAAAGCCATGTATCCGCACACACGTGAGCTTGCAACTAAACACATTGTATAAGCCATCCACACAGTGGGGTTTTGATTTTCTGGCTCTGCACCCAACCATGGCACATCTGCGCCCTCACAGAGTATGTTGGTGTGTGTGTGTGTCTGAGTACCCCAGTGAGAATGTAATGCCAAACGCCTTGCCAATCTCCCGATCTAATCTTCTAAACACACACACATCCTGTCCCTCTAGATTTCCGCCCCAAATCACCCTTGATCTCTCCACCAAATCTCACAGTGGTCACACCCCCTCCTGTAACCACACCTGCTCAGCACAGCAGCCCTCTTCTACATACACACACACCTCTGTCAGATGTGGCTAGAGATACTGTATAAAAGCCACACGTGTCTGTGGAAATCATTTAAGGTATACAATAAATTGATAGTTTTCATAATGCTTTGAAAATACAAATTTCGTCATCATATTTTCCTGTTACCTTTACCCATGTTCTTCCAAACCTGTATGATTTTTTTCATCTTTAAAATGCACAATTATATATATTTCTGTAAATACAGGTTTTGTAATGGCATGAGGGTGAATGACTGAAAAAGAATATGAATTTAAAATTAAATTCTTTTGTTGTTTCTTGGTGGAGGGAACAGAATTGTTGTGTCAAAACTAACACAATGGGTTGTTCTTGGGAGCCCAAAACCCTTTTATGTAGAAAAGGCCTATGACAATTAGCAAGTGAAATTTGCATGCCAGGCCACTGCTCAAACATCTGGCTATAAAAGAAGGATAGCATGCTTCACTCATTTGGGCTTGTGGGGATATGAGTCTCAACCCATTCAACAGCAGTTCATAGATGTGGCCAGAGGGACTTTCGATGGGACTTTGATGTTGTGTCAACAAAGGACACAAGCGGACACTGTATGATATGCTGAACTGTGTTATGAGCTCAGGAGTCGTAAATGCTAGCAAGATTAAGCATACCATGAAGTGGATTCATCTCCCTCCTACAACCTTCTAAAACCAACAGACCAATTTTATCTTATCACAAAATGGGAACCGTCGAGTTGGAGGCAGCCTTTTCTGATAATCAGTTGGATAGGTAAACCATAGCTGATCTCACTTATAATTGTTAATGTTGGGGAGTATTCCCTTTCTCTTAGAAAGCAACTCTACAGAGACCACATCTTATCTGAAGACCACATCTTATTACATCTGATTTTTCAATATTTTACACATACATCCATATTACCAGAGGAAAGTGCTACAAAGGAAATGTCTCCAAGAAGTCCCGGGAGACGCTTGCTAATACCCAGAGTTGGACCACGGGCCAGATGGCCATTCAAACCAGGCGCAGACCTGGACCATTTCATCCAGGCTAGCACCTACTTGTGCTGCAACAGGGATCATTTGTCCCGAAAGGTTATTAACCAAGGCTGAACCTGGACCCGGGTGTCCCACATGCCTCTTTTAACACACCGAGACAGGAATAGTGACCAGCCCACCCCAATAAAGACAAATGTCTGAACACCATATGAACTTTATTGTTTTAGAAAATTTTATTTATTTCTTCAGGGAGATTAAGAGTCATCCGTTGGTATGAGCGGCCATGCCCCCTGGCTCCTCCCCTTGGCAGGCTGACATGGCAGCGTCCTCCTGCTGGTTCTCTCCTGGAAAGGTAAGACAGTAAGACCAGTTAGCCAACATCAGAATCAGAATCGGTTTTATTGCCAAGTGTGCTTACACACAGAAGGAATTTGTTTTGGCTACAGAAGCTTCCAGTATACATAAAGTGACAACACGAAAATAAAAATGAAAAAGACGACAAACATTAAACAGAGATGCAATTTGTCAAAAAGCTCTGGATGTTGAATTGTATGTACAGATTTGTTATAAGGTGACGCGGTGGCACAGTGGATAGCACAATTGCCTCACAGCAAGAAGGTCACTGGTTCGAGCCTCGGCTGGGTCAGTTGGCATTTCTGTGTGGAGTTTGCATGTTCTCCCCGTGTTTGTGTGGGTTTCATCCGGGTGTTCCGGTTTCCCCAAAGTCCAAAGACATGCGGTATAGGTGAATTGGGTAAGCTAAATTGGCGAAGTAAGCTAAATTAGAGAAAGTATTGCATTGTATATTTTTATAAGGTGCTGTGTACAAGTGCGTATGAGAAAGTATTGCACATGTTTATTGTACAGTAGGGAAATATTTAACAGTTCATGAGGTAGATGGCCTGAGGAAAGAAACGTTTCCTGTGTCTGGCTGTTTTTGTGCTTGGTGCTCTGTAGCGCCGACCAGACGGTAACAGTTCAAACAGTAAGTGCGCTGGGTGTGAGGGGTCCAGAGTGATTTTGTAAGCCCTTTTACTGACTATGGAAGAGTACAGTTCTTGAAGTGTAGGAAGGGTAGTACCAGTGATTCGTTCAGCTGTCTGGACTATTTGCTGTAGTCTGCGGAGGTCTGTTTTGGCAGCTGTGGCGAACCAGACAGTGATTGAAGTGCAGAGGATGGGTGGATGACAGCTGAGTAGAACTGTACAAGCAGCTCCTGTGGCAGGTTGAACTTCCTCAGCTGACGAAGGAAGTACAGTCTCTGCTGGGTTTTCTTCACAATAGAGTTTATGTGAATGTCCCACTTCAGATCCTGAGAGATGGTGGTGCCCAGGAACCTGAATGACTCTACTGCAGCCACAGTGCTGTTCATGATGGTGAGTGGGGGGAGTGCAGGGGGGTTTCTCCTAAAGTCCACTATCATCTCCACCATTTTGAGCGTGTTAAGCTCTAGGTTATTGTATCTGCACCATAAAGCCAGCCGCTCCACCTCCTGTCTGTATGCAGACTTGTCACCTTTCCGGATGAGGCCGATAACAGTAGTGTCATCCCCAAACTTCAGGAGCTTGATGGAGGGGTCTTTTGCAGTGCAAAAGTGTACAGGGAGAAGAGTAGTGGGGAGAGAACACATCCCTAGGGGCTGCAGGTGCTGATGATGCGGCTGTCGGATGTGATTTTGCCCATTCTTACTAGCTGTTGTCTATCTGTCAGAAAGCTGGTGATCCATTGACAGACAGAGCTAGGAACAGTGAGCTGGGTCAGTTTGTGCATTGCATTAGTATGTATGTGCATTCTTCGCCTGCATCAGAGAGAGACAGACAGACAGACAGACAGACAGAACCTTTTATGGTCAAAGCCACTGGCAGTCACGTGGCTCCAGGGGCGTTACATGCATACTTACGTGCGTTGCAATGGCTGTCCGGACGTCAGTGAAAGTGGGTCTCCCTGGAAGCCCCATGCTGGACCACGCAGCTTGAAAACACTTATTCAGGGCCTTGCAGGAACTGGGTCTGAAGGTAAAAAAAAAAAAAGTTGGCCTGCCTCCCACCCGGGAGACCAGCTCGCAGGTCTAAGAATGTCTGGAACTAGCTGTATTGTAGAAAAAGGAGGCTTGCTAGATTGGCATGCTCTTTCACCATGTTTCCCAAGAACGCCTTGATTCTTGTCAGCTTGGACGTCACGTCGCTTCTCAAACGGGCAGTGGCCCTCAAACTCTTCCAAAAGCTGGTCTGCAGAATGGGGATGAAAGTCAAAAGTCAGCCATAATTATACCCCACCAGCCTAACGGAACACAGCCAAAACCATATTCAACTGAGGGCTGGAACACAGTCTGGATATGGATAATGCTGGTGCGAGTTGTAGACTTCCAGAGGCCCGGCAGGCGTAGGACCTCTGACCGCCTGCCCAGCCCCTCACCTGGGAGCCGGGTCACCCCCCCAACCCCCCCACGCAACTCCCGGTATCGGTGTGTGACTTGGCCCAGGGCAGACCTTACCCTCTCCCCTTGCTTGCTTAGGTCCGACAACCGGGCCTGGATGCACTCTGTAGCAAGCCGACACTGGGGGTAGGCTCATGGACGCCCGGCTTCGGGGTTGTCTGGTTCTTCTGACGAAGCTACCAGCACCACCGGGTAAGTGGACTGCAGCTCCCGCAATTCTTGGGCTACCTTCGGGCGCTTTGCTTTCCCTATCGCCTCTCTCTGGGCCGAGGCAGAGAGCTTGGCGGGCTGCGTCTAGCTGGGCTGGCGTCCTCCGACAGCCAGGCACTGGACACGGCGTCTTCCGCGTGTCCACACAGCCAGAAGTCAGCAAGAGCATAAGCCTTTTCTCCTCTGAGTTTGACACCTTGTGAATCGCTGACAGGTGCAGCAAGAGCCGTCTGTACACGTTGAGACAGAGCGCGCATTCGGCCATTTTTTCCCCCCTTTTCAAGGGAACCATGGAGGTCCCGAAGAGACTTGATTTCAAAGAAAACCAATAACCATCGCACCATTTCAGGACAGCTTCACTGCGCCAGCCGTGTGGGACTTTACACAGCTTTTGTGGGTGTGCGCGCCTGGCAGGACTGAACCAGGTCGGGGGAATCAATCACCCTTTACCTTTTTTCTCTGTATATTTCAGAGATCAGCTGGGAGGGTTCCCCGGAACTACACCTGTTCTCCAGCAGTGCCCGGGCACCCCACACTTAAGCACGGGAACACCAACTTGGCTATACGCACGAGCCAGCCATATGTGCCGTTGGTGCCCCAAAGGGCCTGCCACTCACAGTATTCGTTGGCTCCGGTGCACCAACCTCTCCTAGTTCTACAGACCTTGCCATGTCCAAATTCCAAGGTGGCTCTGGTGCACAAACCTCTCCAAGTTCTACCGCCAAATTGGTAGGGTTCTGAGCTGGCCCTGCTACGCCAGCCGTGGTTGGCAGGAATCAGACACTCTTTCTGGGGCAGCTTGGCTGGCTGAAGGCCCCTGGATCTCTGGGTCTCTTCCCCACCGTGCCAAGATGCCCACCAACAGCTTGCAGCCATTGAACAGTATTTCTGGGGCCAGCTCACCTGGCTGAAGGCCCCTGGGTCTCTACCCATCCATGCCAATAAGCCCACCAACACAGCTTGCGAGAATTGCTCTCTCTTTTGTGGGCCAGCTTGCCTCAACTGAGGGCCCCTGAATCTACCCCCACCTTGCGGGCATCGAACAGTCTTTCTGGGACCAGCTTGTCTCAACTGAGGGCCCCTGGGTCTCTTCCCCTCCATGCTAATACACCCACCAACAGCTTGCGGGAATTGCTCGCTCTTTAGCGGGCCAGCTTGTCTCAACTGAGGGCCCCTGGATCTCTGCGTCTCTTCCCCCACCATGCCACTTGGACTTGGTCATTCCAGACAGACCAACCATCCCCCCGAATGGACTTTGTTGTTCCAGAAAGACCCACCATCCCCCCAAATGGACTTGGTCATTCCAGACAGACCCACCATCCCTCAAATTGGACTTTGTTGTTTCAGACAGACCCACCATCCCCCAATAGAGTTTGAGACTAACAAGCAAAGACCCACCATCCCCCGAAAAGACCGACGTTGCCCATCCATTTTGACTTCCTCAATGTAGTGCTCCAACTGCTTGATGACTGAGACTCCACCTCACTGGTGACAGAAAGTAACTCAAATCTATAGGAAAACACAGGGTTCACACTAGGGCAATGGTTCTCAAATCCGGTCCTCTGCCCCCCACCCTGCACATTTTGTATGTCTTCCTTACTTAACACACCTGATTCACATCGTCAACTCGTTAGCAGAGAGATTCATGAACTGATCCTTGTGTGTCAAATAAAATGTGCAAAATGTGCCAAATATAAAATGTGCAGGGAGGGGGGGCCAGAGGACTGAATTGAGACCACTGCACTAGGGAAGCTAACAGTGGCCTTTGAAAGGCCTGTAGGTCAGAATTAACTACAGCAGTGTTTCCCAACCCTTTTCCTAGAGGCACACAAGCACAACACATTTTCAAACTCTTTCTAATCAAACACACCTGAGTCAACTCATCAGAACACGATAAGAGACTCCAAAAATTCCTGAAATTGATGGGTCAGATAAGGAGACATTATCTGACTCCATATGGGCCTAGAAATTAGGTACTACAGTGGCTGCTTTCCACTCTACTTTTAGACTATACTTCCCAGTATGCAATGTGATTGTGGCATAACAAAAGTGTAGCTTCCAAGTGCTCAAGGGTTTAGGGCATTCCATTTAAACCCATTAGTGGACACTTGTGTAACATAATCAATGATGTACATCCGAGGGACCAAGATGGAGGGAAGTTAGCAATTGAAGGGCATAAAAAATTGGACTGGAATGCAGTCAGTGGTCACCAACCCTGTCCATGGAGATCTACCTTCCTGCAGATTTCAGTCGCAACCCTGATCAAGCACACCTGTGTGTAATTATCAAATGTGCTACTTCAGGTACTAATTAATTGGTTCAGTTGTGCTTGATCAGGCTTGGAGCTGAACAATAAATTGTTAGGAGGAAAAAAAAAGGACTTAAGAAAACATAATACATTTAATAAAGTGGTAAAGCATATTTCTTAGGTATCACAGATACACTAGTCTTTCATACACAGAAATCAGGGGAGGAACAATTTAAAAATTCACCTACCCATGGACTACGGAACAACCCTGCATTTCCTCCGCCCTCTTCAATACCAGTCGCAGAAGTGCCCCCATCCCACTCTAACCCCCACCCCTCTCTTTGCACAGGGCCACGGATTGCCTAGATCAGGGGTGTCATAGTTAGGGGGGGTGGAAGCTAGGACAATTCTAACAGCCCACACAGTATTATTAGGGGCCCCAACGACCCCTCCTAAAATGGATTTATTCAATTTAAAAAAAGAAAAAATATCCAATTTAGTCTAATACAGCTAATCTAACGCTCTGAAAGAGACTACAAATAATTTATGCAAATATAAAAAAATAATAAAAATTGAAAATTGCTGAAGTATTCACTGGCAAAAAGTTCATGCTTCATGCTTTAATTCAAAAGTTTCTTCTCCTCAGTATCAGTATATTGCATGCATTCATGTGTACTGTGCAGTGACATATAGTACAACCCACCCCAAACCTCAGCTGGAGGTTTAGGTTGTATTGCAGCCTTTGCTAACAGGACTTCAACTGAAGGCCCAGCTGACTCGTTGGCCTCTGAAGAGTTTAGCCCAGTGGTTCCTGTAGTACCATCAGCACCAATCAAACACACCTGATTCATGTCATCTCATCATTAGTAGACAGGAATTAGCTGAGATGAATCTCACTTTGTTCCACTCCACTTCTTGCAAGTTCTTGCAAGCTTTCCTTTCTAAGTTCTCTCAGGGAAATCCCCACCACCATTTTAAAGTGCCACTTCAAGTGAACAAGGGAACCTTACATGGACATACCCTCGATCCCTCAATTTTGACCGAGGGATCGAGGGTATTCACCTGTCCACGACATACAACCAAGGGAGCAAGACAGAGGCAAGTTAGCGAGTGAAGAGCATAAAAAATTTGACTGAAATGCAGCCTCTGTCTCTTAAACAAGAATGAGATTCAATATCTCATGGTTATAGTCTTACAAAGAGGACATGAACCATGTTGATCCAAGAATTAGGTTAAAATGTCTAGGCTCCTCAGTACAAGTTGAAAGACATAAGCTCACTCAGCCGCCTTTTTATTTGCATGTAAATGTCATTCACCGACCATTCATCATTGGCCTATTCAAGATTATGTAACAGGTGTTTTGGTCTACCTACGAATGATCTCAAGTCTTGATTTGGACAACACTGAAAGAAAAAATCTTGCATATTTATGGTGTGATTTGTTCTTACTCATCAAGCAAGCATGCTTAAAAACAATCAGAAAACAATCAGATTAAACAAATATATTTATATAGATTTTTTTATCTCTTGGTAAACAAATATCTCTCAGATTTTATGACAATCAAATAAATTTCTGTAGAAGAAACAAAGCATGGGTTTGAAAAAAAATTGGGGCTTAAAGGTGCAGTATGTAAGTTTGACACCCAGTGGTTGAACTAGGTATTGCACTCCTGGATCAAAACAAACGCAAGCGCAGGTTGCCAGATTGAGGACAGGAGCGAGAGATTTAAACTGTGTTCTATATAAAAGCAACGGCACGCGATAGAAGAAATATTTTCCATATTAAAAGGAGTTTTTGTCCTAACCAGCACCTCGAATTGATATATCAGGAACGGCTTCTATTTCTTGCAGCTGAACAACTTTAAACTATGACAATGGTCACCTCAGGTAAACCTCGTGCTTTATTCAGTGTTAAATGCTAACAATGTGAGTTTCAATGCCATTTTACATGACATATACTGAAAGCAGTAGCAGATAGTTTACCTCAGATCTTGAAAATAAACGTCACATAAAAGGTCTGGAAAGAAGAGTAAGGGTTTCCAACACTGCCTGCCACCTGCCAGAAGAAGTCCTGTCACATGTGCTGTTTTACCCAGCATGCATTGCTCTCTCCTTAGGCACATTAGCATCAATTATTATTAACGAATTTGTTTTCCCTGACAAACCAGCACATATTAAATATACATGTGCAATAATTTAGTCATCACAAGCGTAGAATGCCACACCACCATTCATTTGATATTCTGGATGTAAAGATGGATATATCCATCTTTTTTGCTATGACAAGTAACACTTTTACATTATCCTCATCTGTAGCCATCACAAACATATCCTCAAACTTTCTTGCATTGTTAACCCATTGAAAACTTTTCCTCTGTCCTCCTCTTTTTTAAAATGCGTAATCTATTCAAGCCACTCTAATTCTATAATGTCTGATTCAGTTCACTAAACTCCAATTAAAGTCTCCGAGACTTGAGTCCACCAGAGACCAGGTGTCACCATGGTTACAGCAGAGAGACTGCTGGCTGTCAGTCATTGGTTAGTCAGAGGCAGGACCCAGCTGGGCTTATGAGTGATGAGATATAAAATATTAACATCTTATTAATTATTGGCAAATGATTTCAACTCATTAAAATAGATACACTTTTTTTGGATGCACCGCAGAGAATCCACTAAGCATCTGAATATTTTACATCAGATGTCCCTTGGTATTTCTGTTTGAGAAGTAATGTTTTTGTCATCTGTATTGTGAAAGACAAGATTTATTCATGTAAATTTTGCTTAAATTTCAACATGATTGTCATTCTTTTCTTTACGCTAATTAAAAATACAACCCACGACTTGCAACCAACAAAGTCCCACCAGTCAAAATAAAATAACTTTGTCATAAATGAAGAATGCCAAGCAATGTCATTGACCCTTGACACAAAAGGTTATAAATTGTTAGATAAACTGCTTCTTGTGGCAAGAAAATGCATCCTTATTAGATGGATAAAAAACACAACCCCCTCTGTGACACAATGGTACAGAGAGATTTTTGCAGTTTTGCCCCATGAGAGGTTTGCAGCTGTGCTTAATGGTAACATACAGAGCTTTTAAAATATATGGTCTCCTTTTATAGATCACCTGTCTTCACACGTGAGAGAAATGGTTTTGTGTGTCAATTAGGTTTTTGTTTTTGGAGAAGGAGGGTTGTCGGAAGCTCACTGGGAATGGTCTTTTGTTGTTTGTTTGTTGTTATTCTTGTTCTTATTGTTTCATGATTCCTTTTGTTTTGTACTAATGTTCTTTTTTTCAAATGACATGTCTATACTATAGGATTGTGCCGTGGTCTGAAAAATATATATTATTTTGTCTTATGTGCCTTTCAAGGAACTTTGTGACTATTTAGTCACCAATATTAGTACTTAGGGCAGCATGGTGGCTCAGTGGTTAGCACTGTCACATCACAGCAAGAAGGTCGCTGGTTCGAGTCCAGGCTGGGCCAGTTGGAATTTCTGTGTAGAGTATACATGTTCTCCCCGTGTAAGCGTGGGTTTCCTCTGGGTGCTCCGGTTTCTCCAAAATCCAAAGACATAAGTTAATTGGATAAACTAAACTGGCCGTTGTGTGTGTGTGTGTGTGTGTGTGTGTGTGTGTGTGTGTGTGTATGTGTGTGTGTGTGTGTGTGT
>CAIGQW010049905.1:0-10638 GCA_903798125.1 Danio choprae
GTGTGTGTGTGTGTGTGTGTGTGTGTGTGTGTGTGTTTTTGACTGGTAGAACTAATCAAGCCAATATTATATTACTCTGTTCGGCTGATCAATTATGTGGTTTGTGTGTGGAGCCATCAGTTTTTTTGAGAAATTATAGATGGCGAGAGTACTAAACTATAGATTTTTGTTTTAAAATATTGAAATCTCTAGCTCAATCCCTGTCATCCAAACATCCGTTATCCTTCACACCCTTCATTGTATTTGTGAGGCTGTTTGGAGATGCACATCCTGTCTTAACACTATCAGCCCCTCAGGCTGAGTCACATGGATGGCCGTTTTATGGATAAATGTGGATGGGCCATATGAAAGATTAAATTAGCGCACGCTTGAGGGACAGGCCCGCCCCACACACTGCCCCCAAGAACTGCAATGAACGCAGGCATCACCCATATTAATCAAAATGCCACTTACAAGTGTGTTCAAGGGCCTTCTGCATGATCTGATGAATGTTTGCTTCAGGGATGGTCCATCCTACAATAAAAATGTAGTCATCGTTTACTCATATCATTTAAAATTTGTATGACTTTCATATTTCTGTGGACCAATAAGATGATGCTTGGATTTGTTTAATGTCACTAAGGCCAAAACAACATTGGATGATACTGAAATTCGTTGTTATGAACGACAACAAAAATAAGTTATTTTCTAAATATTGGGGTTATGTGGTGAAAACAAAGAATTTCAGAATCTGATTATATGAAACAGCCCCCCCATCTCCCCCCCCCCCTTTAGACTATCCCTTCAAGTGTTTCTTGAGTGCGAGCATGTGATTTCACATGATGTTTAAAGTGTTGGGGGATCACAAACAAATGTTGTTCCAACTGTAAGCTGGCATGGTAAATGTCTTCCAGAGATGCAGAAGTGTGACCAGGAGTTAGTCTGTCATTATCAGAGCGATGTCGTAATGGCGGCGAGTGCCTCTCATTAGCAAACTTTTCATCCTGTCATTGTGGTAAAGGAAAAAGAGGCGTGATGGCCTGAATTTAAGGTCACGCTTGTCTTTAAAATCCATGACAGAAGGTGGACAGAATGAAGAACAATCAGCCCTGTGCTGACGCAGAAAATCACCTCACAAGCTAATAAAAGAATCAAAGAGAAAGAAGGGGAAAAAACAACAACAAAAACAGTAGTGTGGCGAAGGTGAAAGCGCTCTGGATGAGTCTAGAGTGCTGTTGCTGTGGGAGACAATAGCTGGAGTGACAGGTAATTGAACAGACGCGGGTGCGGAGTGAGTCGAGCTGCACTGTTCGCACATCAGCTCATTGCCACTGTCCCTGACGAGAAGTGTTTTACAGAGCCAGAATTAGACATAGTCAGTGACTGGCAGACTGTCTTTCTAAATAGAAAACTTCGCTAAAACGGTGTAAATCAGTGATCAGGATATTTATAATTCTGTCTCAACCCTCTGCTTCTCTTTTTATCTCATTCAGATGAGTGACCCTGGAGCACAAAACCAGTATTGTGTTGCAGGGGTATATTTTTGGCAATAACCAGAAATGCATTGTATGGGTCAAAATTATATACTTTTCTTTTATGCCAAATATCATCTCAATAATAAGTAAAGATCATATTACATGAAAATATTGTGTCTATTTTCTACTGTAAATAGAATAAAAGTCAAATTTTCATTCGTAATGTGCATTGCAAATAACTTAATCTAAACCACTTTAAAGGTGATTTTTATCTTTTTGAACTCTCAGATTCCAGATTTTTAAATTGTCATACTCGGACAAACATTGTCCTATAAGGAAGTATAGTATACATCAATGGAATTTATTTTCTTTTAGGTAATGCCTAAATATCAATGTCTTTTCAAAGTGTTTTAAAGTGTTTTTTGATTATTTGTGTGATTTAGGGTCACAAATGTGTCTTTGTGCACTTGCTTTGTTTATTCAGTATGGTAGTATTCTCTCTATTAGAGAGGTGGCCTAAATGTGTGTACATCTATGATTCTCAAACAAGGAGCCTCTGCAAACTTTTCATGGGGCCTCAAGATAACTTTAAAAAATGATTTAAAGGGATAGTTCACCCAAAACTGAAAATCTCCTCACCCTTAATTTGTTTCAAACTTAGATATTTTGAATTATCAGACATTTGTCTTAGACTTTAAAAAAAATTTTTTTTTACTTTTACTATAGTAATTTATATACTATAGTAGTATAAATGCCAGTAATACAGAAATCAAACAAACTTCGGACGTCAATGACTAATATACCTTTAAAAAAAGACAAACAAGCATTAAAAACCAAGTATTTATTTATTTTTAATTTTATCAGCAATTTTTTCTATTTTGAGTAAAGAGTTTTGTCTTCGCAAAGAGCCTTGCAATGTTGACTAAATGGCTTAAAAACTCAAATTTATGATTTTAAATTTAAAATTTTATGCAAAAAATGACAACCATTCATTTTGATGGCCCCCTTTAGAAATTCTGTTGAAATAACTGTAAGTTTCTGTGATTTTGAGCGTTAGTAGACTGTTTGCTTAGTATCTGCTAACATTTTATTTTTATGGTCCCCAAGTACACGCTGAAGCTGCATATAATGTGTGTCTCAATCGACCTTCAGAATAAAAAGTAATCTTGTAAATTTCTATTTCCGTTTTTTTGTTTTACCCTCTTGAAGTGATGCAAAACCAGACAGTACAGCATGTGGAGTTTGACTTCACACTCTTGTGTGTGTTTGTCACTAAAGCTGAATGTGGCATTTCCAGTCAGAGAAGCAAGCAGAAAGAGGGTGTAAGCCTACAGGAAGTGTTACAACTTCAAAAAATGAGCATAAGTGTGGCGACTATACCAATCTGCCACACCTTTTTCACACTGCAGTGATTCCACAACTGCACACTAACTTTTTCTCTACATCTCTCTCTCTATTTGTAAATCAACAGGCTTTTCTCCAGAGGATTAGACAGACTGCAGAAAACCAGCAATGTCTGACTCAGGAGCAGGTCAAGGTAAAACCAATAACACACACAAAAAACCTTTACATGCAGATGTAGAAAATATGCAGTATGTCCGCATGAATTGAGAACCACAGGCAAACAAATGATACTAGAGCAGAACTACCTTTAGTTTTCTAGCCATCTTGCAATTACAAAATATTTTGACACTTGTTGAACAGAATTGATTATATTCATTCAAACCTAGCAAACCTTTGAGTGAAATATTTTACTTGAAAAGCTACATTCTTTAAAAGATATCTGTGTGACAATTTAAGTGTTAACATAGATGTCTTTTGGGAGGAAAGCATCAAGAGCCTTCATTTTTAATCATTTTCTGAACTATTGTCTTTTTGCTTTCTTCACAGATCTTGTTTTCCAACATCGAATCCATTTTGGATGTCCATCGCGAGTTTCTTTCCGCTCTAGATGCCAGTTTGCAGCCTGAACCCCAGGCGCATCATTCTCTCGGACATGTTTTCCTCCAGTTTGTGAGTCTAAGAGATTGCATTTCAAATCATTTTTGAACTAGTGCTTTGCTGCATAGCAAAAAAAACTTGAGTGTCAATCAATCCTCAAAATCTTACTCCCAGTTCATCCCAGTGTTTTCCCAGTAACCAGACTCCTTCAATCACACAAAACTGCCCCAAGACTGCTTCCCTTCTATGTGTTCTTACTAAAAAAGTGCGTTAACTTGTAGCCATGTGACCAGTGTAATAAAACAGAAAAAAATAGGCCTTAATAAGTGACACTGAATTCCAGTTATAGCAACAGGTTTAGTTTGGACAGAAGATGGAAAGATTTAATAATGTTTAGCAGTTTTCTGGGTTTCACTAGATTTGTCTGCTCCACTTCTTCTCAGTCCTAAAACACTTAAAAAAAACAACATCCATTTTCTGATCCATGTTCAACCAGTTGGTTTATTAACTTTTAGAGCAGTGAAAGGTAGTTTTATTCATGAAAGTGAATGTAGTCATAATCTGTTTAAGCTTAAAGTATATACAGCATTGTGTTGTAAACCTGTATCAAGATTTTGGAGTTGGCAATGTTGCTACTCGGAAGAACATTCTTGGAAAATGATATGGGATTAGACTTGTCCTTTAAATTTACTAGATGAAGATACGTCAAGATTCAATTTATAAAAGATTAATTTTAGGCAATTCACTTTGAGAATCATTGTCACCCATTATTCATTCATTCATTAATTCATTTTCTAACGCTTTTCCGGGGCCGGGTCGCGGGGGCAGCAGTCTTAGGAGAGAAACCCAGACTTCCCTCTCCCCAGACACTTCCTCCAGCTTCTCCGGGGGGATCACGAGGCGTTCCCAGGCCAGCCGAGAGACATAGTCCCTCCAGTGTGTCCTGGGTCTTCCCCGAGGCCTTCTCCCGGTGGGACATGCCTGGAACACCTCCCTAGGTAGGCGTCCAGGAGGCATCCGAAACAGATGCCCGAGCCACCTCAGCTGGCTTCTCTCGATGTGGAGGAGCAGCGGCTCTACTCCGAGCCCCTCCCGGGTGACCGAGCTCCTCACCCTATCTATAAGGGTGCGCCCTGCCACCCTGCGAAGGAAACTCATTTCGGCCGCTTGTATCCGAGATCTTGTCCTTTCGGTCATGACCCAAAGCTCATGACCATAGGTGAGAGTAGGAACGTAGATTGACCAGTAAATCGAGAGCTTTGCCTTTCGGCTCAGCTCCTTCTTCACCACAACCGACCGGTACATCGACCGCATTACTGCTGCCGCTGCACCAATCCGCCTGTCAATCTGACATTCCATCCTTCCCTCACTCGTGAACAAAACCCCAAGATACTTGAACTCCTCCACCTGGGGTAAGGACTTTCCTCCAACCTGGAGATGGCAAGCCACCTTTTTCCGGTGGAGCACCATGGCCTCGGACTTGGAGGTGCTGATTATCATCCTAGCCGCGTCACACTCTGCAGCAAACCGCCCCAGTGCATGCTAAAGGTCCATGTTCGATGAAGCCAACAGAACAACATCGTCTGCGAATAACAGAGTTGAAATCCATTATTCATATAATCATTTATTTGTATTTAAAAAAGTGGATATGTGTATATATACACTTTGTCATTTTATAAACAAAATGCTCTACCCAATTATTTTTGTAGATTTATGAGACATTATCAGTACTTACATGAAATGAAACAGAAATTAACATTTTACTCAAAATACATTCATTAATGACTAAAACTTATGTTTCTAAACAATTGGTTGGTGGTGTACAATAAAAACAAGTATTGTTATCAGCACAGTACTATCCAAATACAGCCTGTTTTGTCCTAATAGCCCCAGTATGCTTCAAGTGAAATCAAATAGGGTGAGGCCACTTCAAACAGCTCAAAATTAAGTTTGTTTAAAGAGTTTGTTTACTTAGACACAAATGTTCTGGAAAAGTTCAATTTAGCTGATAAACACCTTCAAAAGTACAGTGGTCCATAGTGATAATGCAATAGAGGTGTGAATTTGAGGCTCCGCCTTCCTCCCTGTGGCCATTAAGTCTATAAACTAATGAACAGGGCGAACTTCCATCAGTAACAGTACAAACACTGAATAACTTTTATATGGTTATAACGGTAATGACAGCAATTAGTGATTTGATTCATTTCTTCTCAGTGATGGCTGTCAGCAGTAGTCTTGTATTTATTAAAGTTATATAAATTAAATCCAGCGGTTTAACTCTCTCCACAGTTCTCAAAGGATGTTTTGGATTTGGCATCTGTTCTTGACCTTCAACCAAGTTCACTGAAACATTCTGAGGTTTTAACCTCAAACTGCAGTGAATTTCCCCTTAATTGTACTGACTGTATGTGTGTGTGTATGGATGAACGGTGCAATAAAGCATATGCCAGGACAGATGTTCTCCTCGTTCATGGATGAGGATGTGCGATGCTGCCAAACTCTCTCATTACAGGTGCTGAGGTCTGGAGCCTCGAGGGCCCAAACCAGAATAGTGACACACACACTAATGCAAATACCAGACACTCTGTGGATATACAAACTCCTATAAACAACATGCAAATTCTAGGGAAAAAAGGGAGAGGAATCAGAGAGCAGAAAAATGGAGATGTATTGTGAAGACAAAAACAAACACAGCAGTTCTCCAAGCACACATTGCCCCTATAATCCCAGTATAGTTTTCCTGGTCTGTCAGGATGCCTCAAGCAGACTCAGCCGTCAGGATCTACAGTGTCCTCATCAAGGTTACACAGACTGTTCCTGTGGAGCTCAGATAAATGACATTCTACCTTCACCACATGCATCTTTAATAAACTGATACTTCAGCCCTGATTTGATCCAGATGAACAGCTATTTTGGACCTTTTAGTAGACCCAGCTCAGGCAGATTGTTTTGTTTTTGTTTTGTCATTCTAAATAATTAAATAATGCAGTACAGGTGAATTGGGTAAGCTAAATTGTCCGTAGTGTATGAGTGTGAATGGGTGTGTATGGATGTTTCCCAGAGATGGGTTGCAGCTGGAAGGGCATCCGCTGTGTAAAACATATGCTGGATAAGTTGGCGGTTCATTCCGCTGTGGCGACCCCATATTAATAAAGGGACTAAGCCGAAATGAAAATGAATGAATGAATGAATGAAAATCATATGTAACAATATAATACAGTTTTACATATAATTTTTTCTTTATTTGGAAATGTCTAATCAAAACGATATATAATATATATTTAAGTTTTTTCAGTTCAATTTATCTTTATAGGCACAGGTTAACTTGTCAGAGGATGAGAGGAAGTTTCAGAGGCAGAGCAAGTTGACACATTTTGGAATACACAGCTGTTCATTTTACTTTAGTACATAATTTATCATATTTTATTGCAGAAATTATTTTCCTTAAAAAAAAAAAAGAAGAGTTGGACCATGCTAAGAGTATAGGCTGTTTAAAAGCACTTCACCGTATGTGTGCAGAGCTGTTATGATTAATCAAGTTTTTATTTGTTTATAGATTTTGGTCACTACATACTCCACATTTCGTTGATTTAAAATGGCAATTGCATGACTGTCTCTCCAAACTTTCATATGGGAACCTAGTACAGATTGTTTTATTGCATGTATTATTGGAGATGTGAACTGCTCAGTGTTTACATGCATAAAGATGAGTTGCTTTTCTTTTTTGTCTCACAACTTTATATCCAACTACTGTAACTTTTGTGGCCCATAGAGAAGTTGTGGCCTTTAGACATAACCTATGCACTTTGATTTCACTTCCTGTGTTTTTTCGAATAAAGTGGGGCAGAGTGACTGCGCCTCTATGCTTCTTTGGAAGTTTCACTACCTGAAACTCTCCTTATATCACTCGTGCCTTCAGTATTTGAGTTTAATGGTACCAATGTCAAAGCGATACAGTAGTTCACCAAAAAATTTTAATTCTGTCATCATTTAAGTTCAACTTCAAGTGGCTCCAAATCTGTTGGACTTTGATTTGTCTGTTAAACACAAAAGAAGATATTTTGATGAATGTTGGAAAACTATAGCCACTGACTTTCATAGTATTTTAGTACTATGAAAGTCAATGGCTACCATTTTCTAACATTCTTTATAATATCTTCTATTGTCTTCAACAGAAAAAAAGAAAGTAATCAGTTGAGTAAATTGTGAGTACAATTTCATTTTGGGGCAAACAATCTCTTTAAAAGGGCACCAAAAACCTCTTTTCTACTCAGCAAGTGCATATAAATCTGTTTAGATGGTCTCATTCCTACAAAAAAAGAGTATTTTGAAGTATAACTCCTATGTTTTCTCTACAGAAAGGGCGTTTTTCAGTGTATGGCGAGTACTGTAGTAACCATGAGAAAGCACTCAGACTACTGATGGAGCTCAACAAGATCCCTCACATACGGGCTTTTCTGCTGGTAAGCACCACTTATGCATGATGCTTTCAGAAAAAAAATCCCATCCTTTTCATTATATCATATACTGACGGAAATCCCTCATACGCAAATACTGCCACATCAGTTCTGCATTTGTAACCCAGCAACAGATTTCATTGGTGGTTGTCATGAATAAACATTACACATACAGTCATTAATTTTGATCCCCAAAACGATTTGAAGTGAAAGTGATATCTAAAGTTATACTGTAGAAATTGAGAGTATCGTTCAAGGCTTTCCATGGAAACTCAAAATGTATCTGTTTAGAAGGATGTTGCACAAATCATATCATGTGTTTGTTTTTGTAGCACCTCATGTTGTTAGGTGGTAAGAAGAGCACAGATGTTCCACTTGAAGGGTATCTCCTATCTCCTATACAGAGGATCTGTAAATACCCGTTGCTATTAAGGGTAAGGCTCCCTTTTTTATTGTGGACATAGATGTTGTTTGTATATGGGACAAGGGTGAACACAGGTTTTCGTGCATAAGGACTATAAAAAAGTTAAATATAGCATTTTTGTTTTCTTTCCATACATTAAAATGTGGTTTGTTTACTGTTATTTTTCTATGAGGGATAAATGAATGGCATATATAGCTTTTTTATTTTTATTTTTTACCATGATTTACTTGGGAGATAGACTAAAATTTAATTCCGTGCAAGAAAAGTCTAAGTTCCAAAAAATCTTGTTTGAGATATTTACAGCAAGAATCAATTGATGATGTATTAAAAGATTTTAAATCTTTAGGCTTTGCCACTGTATTCAAAGCACTACCTATTTTCAAACAAACAAGTGTTAAATTATTTACATTAACAAATCAACCTTACAAAAACATTAAAATAAGCTGATTTGCTGCTCAGTGGCGCAGTGGGTAGCGATGTCGCCTCACAGCAAGAAGGTCGCTGGTTCGAGCCTCGGCTGGGTCAGTTGGCATTTCTGTGTGGAGTTTGCATGTTCTCCGTGTGTTCGCGTGGGTTTCCTCCAAGTGCTCATGTTTCCCCCACAGTCCAAAGACATGCGCCATAGGTGAATTGGGTAAACTAAATTGTCCGTAGTGTATGTGTGTGAATGAGAGTGTATGGGTGTTTCCCAGTGATGGGTTGCAGCTGGAAGGGCATTCATTGCATAAACATATACTGGATAAGTTGGCGGTTCGTTCTGCTGTGGCGACCACTGATTTATAAAGGGACTAAGCCGGAAAGAAAATTAATGAGTGAATGATTTGCTGGTCAATAACCATTGTTTTGTTATTATCATGTCAACAGTTTTTTCTCAATTCTTTGATTTGACAGAAACTTGAGCTTTTGTAGCATTTTAAATGCATTTACTGTCATTTTTTACTTAAACAATTCCATGCATAATTTCTGAATAAATGTATCGATATATCTATACATACACAATGCAAAAAATTGTTTTCTTATTTGGCGTTCTTGTCTTGTTTCTAGTGCAAATATAAAAAAAAAAATGCTTAAATGAAGAAGCATTTTCTAGACAAGCAAAACATATTGTCTTGTTTTCAGAAATAATTAGCCAAAATTAAGTGAGTTTTTCTTTAAAACAAGCTAAATAATCTGCCAATGTGGTAACCATTCATTTCTTTTCGGCTTAGTCCCTTTATTAATCTGGGGTCGCCACAGCGGAATGAACCGCCACAATGTGGTAACCAAAATAATTTTATTTCAAAGCGAGAGCAAGTTTATTTTGGTTACCCCATTGGCCAATAATTTTGCTTGATTTAAGCAAAAACTCTTTTAATTATGATTCATTATTTCTATATACAGTACAAAACTGACCAAATGGTAATGTGCATTTAAATGTTTTTTCTTCAGAATAAGCACCACAAATAAAAAAGGGTTTAATTTGAACTCTTAGGCACTCCATTATATTCCTAGTACACAGTATCTGAAGAATATCAGCAGTCATTAGATGCGCTATTGTGTAACACAAGCATGTACCTGCTGTTTGCTCTTCAGGAACTTTTGAAGAGGACCCCTAAGAAGCATTCAGATTACCCTGCAGTAGAGGAAGCCCTGCAGGCCATGAAAGCTGTGTGCTGCAACATCAACGAGACCAAGCGGCAGATGGAGAAACTAGAGGCTCTTGAGATATTACAGTCACACATAGAGGGCTGGGAGGTGAGTTTCAGATATTGCTAGTACGTTCTTATACATGGTGCGTCATGTTTGGTCTGATTCCTGGTTGCTGGTTTTAAAGAAACAGACCAGAATCAGTTGGGTTTCTTAGGTTTTGTTCACCCAAAATTGCAAATTCTTTCATCATTTGTTAACCCTCCACTTTTTCCAAACCTGTTTGAGTTTCTTTCTTCTGTTGAACAAGAACACTTCCTACTATGGATGTCGATTGGCTGCTGGTTTCAAACATTCTTTAGAATATTTTGTTTTGCGTTTAGGAGAAAAAAGAAAATCATCAAGATTAGAACCACTTTTTTTCCATTTTTGGGATAGGGATAACCTGTAATACTTGTATGACAATATGTTTTTTTTTGTTTGTTTATTTGTTTACAGGGGCAATGCACATTAATCAACATTACTTCAAAATGTGTAGACCAGGGGTGTCCAAACTCGGTCCTGGAGGGCCGGTGTCCTGGAGAGTTTAGCTCCAACCCTAATCAAGCACACCTGAACCAGCTAATCAAGCTCTTACTAGATGTACTGGAAACGTCCTGGCAGGTGTGTTGAAGCAAGATGGAGCTAAACTCAGCAGGACACCGGCCCTCCAGGACCGAGTTTGGACACCCCTGGT